>PVLC010015956.1:6679-36423 GCA_004027655.1 Graphiurus murinus
GTACTGGGGATTGAACTCAGGGGCATTCTACCTCCGAGCTACACCCCCAGCCCTATTTTTTTATTCTTTATTTTGAAACCGAGTCTCACTAAGTTGCGGAGTGCCTCACTAGGTAGCTGAGGCTGGCTGCGAACCCGGATCCTCCGGTCTCAGCCTCCCGAATGCTGGGATTACAAGCGTGCGCCACCACGCCCGGCTGTTACATGTTTTATTATGTTAAAATTGTTTAACTTATTGATAAAAACATATAAGCTATAATAAGAACCTCTGGTGTGGTATACAGAGAAAGGTGACTACAGCTACTGATTACTGAATTTCAAAAGGGTATAAAAATGGATATTGAATGTTCTCATCACGAAGAAATGGTAGATATTTGAGGAGACGGATATATTTAACCTGATGTAAACATTATACAATGTACGCATAATTCAAAACATCACATAGTCCTCCATTAACTATATTCAAAAAACAATAAGTCACAACCGAGCTTCAAACAGATATTTTCCACATATTTTGTCCAGACATAAGTTATTGGAGGAGACAGATACACAGTGAACAGTGAGATTCTTCCAACGGAAACAATCAGTTCCCTTCTTTCTTTGCTGTCCCGGAAAGAATAAGATTCCATTTCTTTGATAAGGGAGTGTGTTTGACACCTGGCTGCTCCACCAAATATTTGTGCCCCACCTGCCAGAGTGTGATGTTTTTACTGGAAATCGAGGCACCACCGCTCCTGGCCAACCTCACATCTGTGCGTGGGCGTGTGACTGGCTTGGGCCAATAGAAATACAAGAGAAGGCGGTGAGTCATTTCTAGACTAAAGGGCTGACAAGCAAACTTTCCTTCCCTGCTCACTCTTTCCCCACCTAGTAGCTGAGGCGAGGGCAGCATCAGAAATTGAGGACTCCTGCCTCCCTAGAACCTCTAAGTTACCGTATAGACGCTTGCTCGCCAGCCACAACATCAGCACTGGACCATGAATGAGAAATCAATTTTTAATATGTTACTGTGAATCTGTTATCTATTGTTATGCAACCAACTTCCCCCAAAATTAGAAGCTTAAAATAACTGCAATCATTTTAAAAAAAAATTTTTTTCCCTTATAAAACTGGGACGGATGTCCTCTGGACCTCGAGCCATTGGCTGGGACAGGTCTACTGAGGAACGGAGGACATATGTTCAAGATGGCAAGTAAGTGCTGGGAGACAGTGGGGCCCAATGGGTGGAGCCCCGATCCTCTCCACTCAGGACTCACAATAGGGAGCGTGCCTTCCTCATGGCTTGGCAGCTGAGTTCAAAAGGCAAGCATCCCAGCAGCCAGAAAGAGGCTGACGCTTTTTTTTTTTTTCAAGTTTGGCTTCAGGAACAGACACTATTTCACATCTGGGGTAATTTATTGATCAAGCAGTCATAAAGCCCAGCTTCAAAGTGATGGGAAATACAACTCACTTTTCAATTGAAAGAATGTTAAAGATTTGGGAGGGCCATGTTTTATTGGTGCACTGTAATCATACATCTTTGTGAGGTGCAAGCTGGTACACATTTCTCATTTAACCCTTCCCCAATTCCTGCCCCACTCCCTCACCCTCCTTCTTTCTCAAGTTCAGTTTAGTGATTGACTTTGATATGATTGTGAAAGTACATCATCTGCATTAGGGTATTTCTCCCCCCACCCCCACCACCTTCAGTAAGGTCACCTTCTTTGCTCATCTAAGGTTTCTCCTTCTTCATCTAGAGTCCCTCTTATGACCCCCTGTCTCCCTAGCTTCTGTATATTAGGTAGAGCATACGATTTTTTACTTTTTGTGACCGACTAATCTCACTTAGCACAATGTTTTCCAGTTCCATCCATTTCCCTGCAAATGACATGATTTTGTTCTTCTTTATGGCTGAGTAAAATTCCATTGTGTACATATCCCATAGTTTTGTAATCCATTCATCTGTTGATGGACATCTTGGCTGGTTCCATAGTTTGGCAATTGTGAATTGTGCCCCTTAATACAATAAGATTTTTGAGATTTATTTTATTTTGTTTTTCTAGTACTGGGGATTGAACCCAGAACATTCTTCCTCTGAGCTACAATCCCAGCTCTATTTTATTTTTTTATTTTGAAACAGGGTCTCAGTAAGTTGCCAAGGCTGTCCTGGAACCTGTGATCCTCCTGTCTCAGCCTCCCAAGTACTGGGATTACAGGTGTGCACCATCATGCCCAGCTAGATTTTGAGATTCATAAGATATAATAGCTAGTATCACAGATACAATTAGTACAGTGAGAGAAAAAGACAAGGTGCCAGCACTATATAGTCTTAATATATTTTAATTATAAATCACAAACCGAGCAACTAACAATAGTAAAACTTGCAAGGGGATAAGACTTTTGCCAATTAAAATAAATGAAGAAATCTTTAAGGACTTGCTGCAAAACCCTACTCAATTAAGCTTTTTTTTAAATTATTATTCATGCATTGTAAGCATACATCTTTGTTAGGTACAAATTGATAATGACATATGTGCCCACATTTCTCATTTGACCCCTTCCCCAAATTCCCACCCTGCTCCTTCGCCCTCCCTCCCTCTCAAGTTCAGTTTAGTGAGTAACTTTGATGTACATTAGGGTGTTCCCCCCTCAACCCCCCCCCTGCATCCGGCCACCCCTTTCGGTTAAATCAACTTCGTTTATTGAGGGTCTCTCCTTTTCCATCTGGAGACCCTCAATTAAACTTTTAAGTGTATTTTTTAGATCTCTTATAAGTCAGTAAAATAAAGATGAATATTACAGGAGAAAAATGGGCTAAGAACATAAATAGAAGATCCACAGAGGAGGAAGTGAACAGACAAAACAAAGAGCATCTGTCACATTTGTTTAGTTGGGTGCTCAAGATCTCTTCCCCCTTCCTGAAAGTACTCTGTTTTTTCCTAGAGAAATTGTTACTTTTTCTCTGCTAAGTACAGGTATGTGGCCCAAGCTAAGTCAACTGGAGCTTGAATCTTTTTTTTTTTTTGTACCAGGAATTGAACCCAGGAGCTTTCAACCACTAAACTACATCCTCAGCCCCTTCTTAATTTATTTTGTTTAAATAGGGTCTTGCTAAGTTAATTCCTGCTAGCCTCGAACCTGCGATCTTCCTGTCTCAGCCTCCTGAGTACTGGAGTTACAGGTGTGCACCACCACACCTGGGTTGGAACTTGAATCTTGAGAGACGGATACAAAGAGCAAAGTTGTAGGATTCCAATCTGTTCTTGGACGTTGCCCAGTGATGTCCTTCTACACTGAGCCTGTTGCTGAGGCACCAGCTTTCTCCTTTCTAGAGGTACTGCTCACTCCTAAGCCTGCTTTCCCAGCCTCCTGCTAGTTCTGTGGGTCTCTGACATCCTTCATCTACAGTCCCCTTGACCCACCCCACCCAGGATTGTTGTTTGTTGCTTGCAATGAAAGAACACTAATTTGTACAAATGGTCCCCCATGACATTAATGAAGCAAATACATAATAAAGCAGTGAGACACAATTTCACTTAATAGACTGGAAAAGATTCTTCAAAATTAAGGTACTATCCAGTTTGCTAAGGTTTTAGAAAAATGACTCCTATAATTGCTGGTGGGAGTGTAAATTTATATAATCTTTCTGGGAGGCAAAACAATATATATCACAAAGTGTACGATACACTTTGATCAAGTCACATAAAAATGCTATTCAAAGTCTTGGCTGCAAGGGTATTTATTAAAGTGTTGTTCATGACAGGGGAAATTAGAAGCAGTATGCATAACTTGGGGGACTATTTATCATCCAAAAAAGGATTTTTGAGAGTGGAAAGAGGCACTATTAATAATTATGCCAAGATAAAAGGCACAAATGAAGCTTTTTTCAGATAAACCAGGATAATAATTCTTACCTTGTACCTAACCCATGATCAGGTTAGTCCCATAATGTTACTGCACATTGAAAAAACAGAATTCAATCAAACTATTAAAACGTGATTGTATAAAAAATTATATTAAAAATCAGTATTAATTTGGGTTTGTTACTAGAATTTTGTCTTACTTCACTAATTTTCCCATGCCTTTTTGTACCCATTTAAAAAACATCTTAGGGGCTGAGGGTGTAGCTTAATGATAGATCACTTGCCCTGGGTTCAATCTCCAGCACCAAAAATAAATTTAGACAGTTGACGAAAGAAGAAACACAAGTTATCAATAAATATATGAAAATTTTTTCAAGAGAGATGCAAATCAACTGAGATTTCACCTAACCCCGGTTATAATGGCAATCATTTAAAACACAAATAATAATAAATGCTAATGAGGATGTGGAGAAGTAGAAACTCTGATACATTGTTGGTGGGATTGCAAATTAGCGCAACCACTTTGGACAACAGTGCGGAGGGTCCTCAGAGGAATGGGAATGAACCTACTGTACGGCCCAGCTATACCCCTCCTGGGTATTTACCCAAAAGAACTGAAACCAGACTACCACAGTAATGCCTGCATATCTATGTTTATAGCTGCACAATTCATAATTGCCAAACTATGGAACCAGCTGAGATATCCATCAACAGATGACTGGATTATAAAATTATGGGATATACACACAATGGAATTCTATTCAACCATAAAGAAGAACAAAATCATGCCATTTGCAGGGAAATGGATGGAATTGGAGAACATTATAAGTGAGATTAGTCGGTCACAAATAGTGAATGGTTGAATGTTTTCCCTCTTGTGTACAAACTAGGGAGGAATTGGGATACAGGAGGGACTGCAGACAAAGGAGGAGAAACCCCAGTGGAGTGATGGAGGGGGCCGACGGGAGGGTAAGCTGGAGCGGGGAGGAAGACTGGATGAAGGAAACACTTATCAATGCCAGTCTAAATGGTGAGCACAGGGAGGGCAGAGGAGTGGGGAGGGAGCTGGGGGAACACACAAGTACTGTGTGTATGTATGTCTCTATCCCTCTGAACTTCATCATGATGTATGATTACAATGCACACACACACACACACACACACACACAGATATGTCTCAAATATATCATCTTCACTATAAAGCTAACTAATGAAGACAAGTTTTGGGGTGAAACACAGTAAAACATCTCTGATGAATATGTTTGAAGAATGAAAAATAAATAAGTAAATAAATTTAAAATTTTGAAACCCTTATGACCGATTGAGTTATTAGAAAGCTTTTAAGTGTATGTAGAACAACTGAGGTATATCAGTCTGCTTTTTTAAGTTTACATTTTATGAAACCTAAGTATAGATTAAGTATCTTTTATGAAAATTGAGTTCCCAGATTGAGAAAAGCCATAACTGTAGATACAAGCCAGGTTTGGTATGAATTATACTTTTGAACTTTTCTATAATAGACACATAATATTTTTATAAAGGAAAATATTATTTCAAAAGGAAAATGTAAGTTCATCTTAAGCAGCAAGAAATAATGAAAATGTTTCCAAATGTGCCTTTCACAAATATTCTACTTTTCAGGAATAAAAGTCTCTAGACTATTGGGGAAAATCACATTTTATCAGGCAGAACCTAATATGAGAAAAAAAATCAGTCAGTCTGGACCTACATGTGGGAATTTAAAAACATTAGTTAATATTTCAAATATAATTATTCAACACATCTTGTGAGAACTCTCTTCTTGAGCCATGAAGCCATTGACTTCTGGCCCCAAGTTAATGTTTTCTTAGTGCTGGGGAATTTTCTAGTTAGATTTTTTAAAGATGGGCTCTCTCTGGAAACTGTGTGAAAGACTCATTTCCAACCAGCCCTATTCTGGTGAAGTCTTTTTGCTTAAAGAAAGAAAGACTGGAATTCCCATTGACATTTTTTTTTTCTTTCCTTTCCAATGTAACAGTTTGTGAGTTACCTTTGAGGATTATTCTCCATCAGAATAGTTCTGAAACTGAGTAAGTGTTGAGTTAATGAAACAATCACCCACATCCACCATTAATCTTTTTTTTTTTTTTTTTTTTTTTTTTTTTTGCGGTACTGGGGGTTGAACTCAGGGGCATTCTACCTCCGAGCTACACCCCCAGCCCTATTTTTTTATTCTTTATTTTGAAACCGAGTCTCACTAAGTTGCGGAGTGCCTCACTAGGTAGCTGAGGCTGGCCGTGAACCCGGATCCTCCGGTCTCAGCCTCCCGAATGCTGGGATTACAAGCGTGCGCCACCACGCCCAGCCCACCATTAATCTTGTATTCCACAGTGTGGGGCAAAATGCTGAAGGTCTGCAGGGATTAGACCTAAGCTATTTGCATTTTCCCCCTACCTATGAAACCAACAACAGAGAATACCTTCAGGCAGCGGGAAGTCTTCCAGCCAGGTGAGTTGTTTATACAGACTAAAACCACGAGGACGGTCACAGTCACTTCTGTGTTTGGAGGAGGCTGAATCAGCCTCCTGGGTACTAGAAGGTATATACAAAAAGGAATGCCAATTCTCCTCTACGCTGGGCTCAGCCTGGTGACATGCAGTAACTGTGACTCTGAAGGCACTGGAGGTTGTATCCCAGGCTTTATATGAGGGAACCGTAGAAACATTTCTGATGGAAATGTGTAAGTGAAAGATACTGCCAAAATCTACTTAAATAACGACAAAGGTATCACAGCGATAGCGAATCTCCTGTAAATATTTTGTTGTTTGTTTGTTGTTTGTACTGGGAATTGAAACTAACGGCATTCTACCTCTGAGTGACACCCCCAGTCCTATCTTATTTTTTTAGTTTGAAACGGGGTCTCACTAAGTTGCTGAGGGTCTTTCTAAATTGCGAACCCTTAATACTTCTGTCTCAACCTTCTTTGTAAAAGCTTTTAAAGGCCTCTTCAAAGTTCTATACGACCCTGTTCCTTGACCTACCATGGAGGTTATCTGTCACCAGCTTCCCAAATGGAGTGATTAGGGACGGCTCCCAACTTCTGTACAGCAGCTGCTGTGAGCCAGTTGCTGCCTAAAGCACTTTCCAAGTGTCAAATCTCACAAGAACACTTTCACGGGTGAGAAACATGGAGATTCCAATGAGCGGAGCCTCCAGTGCCGCATCCGATGACAGCATGTCGTAGAACAATCCTACTCATTCCTGGATTCCAAATAGCATCTCGGACACAGCTCCAAGCCTACAGGGCATCAGATAACAGGGAACGATCATCAGCTTGGGAGCCGCAGAGCGTGGTCCATTCATCACTGCAAATGTGTTTGCTGGACAGGAAGCCTGCTGGCCTGACATATGGACTCTCACGCAGGCGCTGCAGATGTTGCTGAATACAGAAACACCACACAAGAGGCATGCTGGAGCCCCTGCAAGGTGGCGGGAACACTGACCTGTCACAGCCATGGATGACCCGGGAACAATCACAGCTGGTCACACTCTCTGGAAGTGCTATAAGAAGACAGTGGCTGATTTTAAGCAAAGACCAATTCCTTTTTTTTGGTATTGGGGATTGAATTCAGGGGCATTCTACCTCCAAGCTATACCCCCAGCCCTATTTTTTATTCTTTATTTTGAAACTGGGTCTCACTAAGTTGCTGAGTGCCTCACTAGGTAGCTGAGGCTGGCCGAGAACCCGGATCCTCCGGTCTCAGTCTCCCAAATGCTGGGATTACAAGCGTGTGCCACCACGCCCGGCTTCAAAGACCAATTCTTAAGATAAAGTCACTGGTTGAAGAGTTGCAGGAAGGAGCTGCAGGCACCGAAGAAAGTAGTAAATTCTTTATCATAGTGTTTATAAGCTGAAGGAATTTTAGAAGAAAAAAAGTCTCCGAATGCTCTTATTTGACTGATAATAATGATGAGGAGGCAGATCATAAGAGCTAGCATTCCTTGAGTATTTTTCATGCATCAGACACTGTGCTAGGTATTATCTCACTTAGCCCAATGAACTGTGTAAAATTGTTATCCCTGGGATGAAATCAAGCCCAGAGATGGTAATTCACTCAAGGTGGTAGAATTAGTGAGGGGTGGGGCTAAGGCGAGGACTCCAATACCTGATGCCTAAGCCTGGCTATGTTTCCATACCATATGGGCAATTTCTATCCCCATGACAGTGTGTGTAAAGAATAGTCTTTGGAAGCTGGGCATGGTGGTGCACACCTGTAATCTCAGTACTTGGGAGGCTGAGACAGAAGGATCACAGGTTCAAGGCCAACCTCATCAACTAAGTGGGGCCCTCCTCAACTTAGTGAGATGCTGTTTCAAAATAAAAAATAAAATGGGGCTAGGAGTGTATCTCAGAGGTAGAATGCCTCTGGGTTCAATCCTCAATACCACACACACAACACACAAAAATAGACTTTGGAAGAGCCAGACAAATCCAGATTCAAACCCTTCTTTACCTTGGATTGTGTGATCTAACCTCCCTCCCCCCTCCTCCTTCTCCTTCTTTCTTTCTTTTTGTTTTTGTTTTTGTGATACAGAATCCAGGGGCATTCTACCCCCGAGCTATATCCCCAGCCATTTTAATTTTTAATCTTTTTTTTTTTTTTTGAAACAGGGTCTCCCTAAGTTACTGGAGTCTCACTACTGCTCTGAGGCTGGTCTTGAACCTGAGATCTTCCTGTCTCAGGCTCCCAAGTACTGGGATTACAGGTGTGCACCACCATGCCCAGCTGTGATCTCCCCTCTCTGAGTCCCAGATCCCTCTTTTATGAAATGGAGATAATGATATCTTACGCTACCTTTGTTGTCAACATTCAAGGACATAATGTATATAAAATACTTATTCCAGTATCTGGTAGATAAAAATAACTTAGCAAAGGTGGTTTTGTTGTTTGTTTTCTTTTCCTTCTTCCTCTTGCTTGGGGATTGAAAGCAGTGTCTGTTGCATCTTTTTAGTATCTGTCCTTTCAGAGAGTAGCCATTATATATTAAATTGATCTTCCAGATGTGTCAACTGTGTATTTGCACACAGATGAGGTATTTGGAGAAGAAATTAAATATTAAGAATAATTTTAATAAATTTAAGAAACAGCAAAATTTCTCCTTTATCTGTAACATAATTAATCCCTCTTTTATCCTAACATAATTAAATTGTATTCAGCTGATACTTAGCTGTGCCGCAGAGTCACCTAGAGCTTTGAACTTGCCACCGCTGAGACTGTACCTGCACAGACAGTGAGCATCCCCGGGGGTGAGGTTCAGGAGTCTGCAGTTTGTGATTCTAGTGAGATCTGAAAGAGAGAACCATTGAACTGCACAAGAAAAGAGGTTCTGAAAGTGTGGGCCGGGGACCAGGGGCATCAACACTCCCTGTGAACTTATTAGAAATGCAAACAGGGGGGTGGTGGGGAGAGCATACTAAGGCACATGATGTACTTACACAATTTTATCAAGATCACTCACTGAACTGAACTTGAGAGGGAGGGAGGGCGAGGGAGCGGGGTGGGAATTGGGGATAGGGTCAGATGAGAAATGTGTGCACATTTGTCTTTATCAATCTGTACCTAACAAAAATGTATAAATACAAAGCACGAATTATTACAATAAAAAAAAAAGAAAGAAATGCAAATCTCATACCTCGCCTGGACCTACTGAATCAGGTACTCTGAGTGTGGGTCTAGTAATCTGTATTGTAACAAGCCTTCCAGGAAAGTCAGATGCAAGCTCAGGTTTGAAAACCTGATCCCTCCAATCTAGCTGGGCATGGTGGTACATGCTTGTAATCCCAGCATTCGGGAGGCTGAGACTGGAGTATCCGGGTTCGCGGCCAGCCTCAGCTACCTACTGAGGCATTCCGCAACTTAGTGAGACCCTGTTTCAAAGTAAAGAATACAAAATAAGGCTAGGGTGTAGCTTGGAGGTAGAATGTCCCTGAGTTCAATCCCCAGTACCACAAAAAAAAAAAAAAAAAAAAAAAAGAAGGAAAACCACAGATCTACACATGGAATCTCTTATTCCTTATCTTCCATCCAAACAAATTGATGATCACATCCTACTAATTTTACCCTGTGTGTGTGTGTGTGTGTGTGTGATATTGAGTATTGAACATTGAACACAGGGGCATTCCACCTCTGAGATATGCTTTTATGAATGATAAAGTTTTTATTAACCTGATTAGCAGTAAGTTTGATTAACAGTGTCTGTGAAATATTCTAAGCCAAAGTAAAGTTTGATTAACAGTAAGTTAGATTAATAGTGTGCTTCTCATTGATGGTGTGCTGTGGAATATTACAGCAAAGTTGAAAACAAGCATTAGGGGATGAAACATTATAGGATAGTTGTAAACAATATGATATGTGTCAGTGACCAATCGGAAGAAAGAAAGAGACCTTGCTCCATCTGCCAACCAATCAGAAGAAAGGTAAACACTCCAGCCAGGACTGCACAGAAAGACCTATTTAAAGAAGGACCCGAGGCCAGATCAGTGTGAGCGAGGTGAGTGATGGTCACAGCGCCATGACCGGACTCACTCTGCGAGCTCAGTCCCCCAAAGCCATGAGCCTGAAGAGACGTTGGTCATCCAGCATCTAGGCCCCTGTTCCAGCAGCAGTTTAGTCCCGCCAGCCTGTCTCTCACAATTGGAGCTCCAGGGACACATGAGTGACAGGCAACTCAGCTCCACCAAGCCCTGTCACCCAAAGGGATAGGCCTGAAGTGACCATCGGCCACCTGGCACCAGGGCCCCTCTTCCCCCGGCTGGCTTGTCTCTCAGACGAAGAGCCCAAGTCCCGCCGGCCACTGGCCAGAAGCGGGATCGGAGAGGACGACAGACCACAGTCAGCAGCCAGGTCCTCCCGCTTCGCAGCTTGGACTTTTGATTTGGACTTGGAACTGATCGTGTGTGAATTGTGGAATGTGAACTTAAAATTTGTGCATGCTTTGACTCCTCGTTTGACCAAAGTCCACCAGGGATGGACTTGAACCTTGTGTGGTGATTGCCCCTTTTGCTTTATGATCAATAAAGCTGACATTGTGGAAAGACACAAGTTGTATGTGTTCCTTATTTTGTAACACGGAGAACTCGTGACATATAACCCCCTAACCCCCCCAACCCTGTGTTTCTTTTTTTTTTCTTTTTTCTTTTTTCTTTTGGAACTGGGGATTGAACCCAGGGGCATTCTACCTCTGAGCTACACCTCCAGCCCTATTTTTATTATTATTATTATTATTATTATTATTATTATTATTATTACTATTACTACTATTATTATTACTATTCTTTACTTTGAAACAGGGTCTCACTAAATTACAGAGGGCCTCACTAAGTAGCTGAGGCTGGCCGCGGACCTATTTTTTGTTTTGAATCAGGGTCTCATTACGTTGCTGAGAGTCTCACTACTTGCTGACACTGTCCTTGAACCTGTTATCCTCCTGTCTCAGCCTCCCACGTGCTGGAATTACAGGCATGTGCCACCACGCCGGGCTTACTAATTTTACTTTTTAAATATTTCTCTTATATTCACAATCATCTTCATCCTGAGCACCAGTATACATTCTTGCCTAAGTAACTAATTCCTCCTGTCCGCCTCACACACAGTTCCTTCTTCCTCCAGGAACCAGCCAGTGCCAACTATAAAAAGTCTAAATCAAGAAAAAAAGATGGCGGCACAGAGGTGGGCAGCTCTTTCCAGTTTCTCCTTGACTTGGCATGGAAGCAGTGAGCATATTGCTTCTCAGCAAGAGGAGAAAGGCAGTCTGAACTTGGCTGAATCAAAGACTGAATAGCAAGCTGAAGTTTGAAAAGTGCTCTGTGCTTCTTCTTCTTCTTCTTCTTTTTTTTTTTTTGGTACTGAGGATTGAACTCAGGGGCGTTCTACCGTCGAGCTATACCCCCAGCCCTATTTTTTATTCTTTATTTTGAAGCCGAGTCTCACTAAGTTGCGGAGTCCTCACTAGGTAGCTGAGGCTGGCCTCGAACCCAGATCCTCTGGTCTCAGCCTCCCAAATGCTGGGGTTACAAGCGTGCACCACCACGCCCGGCTGCTCTGTGCTTCTTGACTGGTAAGTGAAGACCAGAGCCATCCTGCTATCCTGCTGAGCCCACCCCGGAGCTGGCGGCTGTGGGGAGCCCGGAGCTCGGTCAATATTGCCACCCTGTCCCAGCTAGCACTTACTGAGTGGCAGAGTTGGCACCTTGCAGAATGTGGCTGGAACGGGCACGGAGAAGACTGGGGCTGGGCGCTCTCACTTCTCTGCCCCAAACACCTGATGTGCAAAACTTAGAGGAAGATACATTTTATGTGTTCATCGTTCTGGAGAGTTCCATCCATGTTATATCGGCTGTTATTCCAAGCAGGAGCTGGGGCTGCAGGTCCTCAGGGTATAATGACAGGGAGGAGAGAGAGAGAGAGAGAGAGAGAGAGAGAGAGAGAGAGAGAGAGAGAGAGAGAGAGAAGGAGAGAATGTGTGTCAGCTCGAGGCTGTAAGTAAAAGAGGAGAAAGTAGCAGCAGCCAGTCCAGAAAACTGTCACCAGCCACGCCCCAGGGACCCTTCCCAGCAACCAAGTCCCTCCCCCACCCAGGGCTGTCTTGTCTACAACATGAGGTCTAGGGACATACTGAATCCAAACCATAACAAGGTACAGTCTTGTGTGAAGGAAAACAGCTCCTGAGCCCCTAGTCTGTCCCTAGTGTTCTCTAAGGTGCTGGGGTCGTGCAAGTGAGCCATGGAGGGCTGGAAAAGAAATTTATTTTTTAATTTTTTCAATGTGCTTTTATTGGTGCATTATCATCTTAGAAGAGAAATTTAGATGAGAGGAAACGCCGTAGCTCTGGAGCTGGATCTCCAGTGAATCTGAACCTGTGCAGAGACAGGTGCGTTCAAAGCCGTGGAAAGAGGTTGAGATTTAAGAAGGCTGACAGGAGCTGCACCAACTTCTGACTATGACCGCTCACCTTTCACCCCTACTGTCCATCCTTGGATAAAAGATTCGGGAATCACATTTAAAATGTCAGATGAAGTTTTGCAGAGATAGCACAGGATTGTGAGTCATCTGCGATCGTGGCCAGCTGTTGGCAGCGCGTTGCCTCGTGTCATGTAAGGTTGCAATGCCCCCCCTGCAGCCCGTGTCTACATGGGACCTCCAGGAAACGGGGTTCATGCACACACCGTGGTTCCCTTTGGAAGGCATGCAGTTGTGCTCACCGATCACCCCATATTCAAAGAGGTTGGGGGTTGTGGGATCCACACTGTTGGAAATTCAAGGATTTCTTTTTAGACTGCTGTTTTTAAAGCAAAAACAACAAACTTGGGTTTCAGCAACTCAGCGGACTTGCCATGGCTCCGCTTCCCAACCCAGGCTCGCTGGCCGCCGTACCCGCCCTGCTCCTATGCTGCCAATTTCCACACTCACCCAACACATGGCCCCTTCTTTCTAGCATTTGTTTTCTTGTCGATGTTCATGCCAGTCCCTCTCCTCGCTACAAGACGAGGCTATATTTATCCTTCGTGGTGAGTTTGTTTGTTCATTCATCAGATCAGATTTATTGGATTCCTTCTAAGTGCCAGGCACCCTTCTGGGTCTTGGGGGTACACTTGATGAGCAAGGCACAGTTGCTCTTTGGGATATCAGCAAGCAGAGAGGCCGTTATAACCTGCCCTGGCGAGGACGCAGAGGGAGAGAGCCAGGTACCAGGAGAGTTTACAGTGGGGCGGGGTGACCTTGCCCAGTTCCGGGAAGTTTATGGAAGATGTTCCAGCCAGCCCAGAAGAATGAAGAGGAGGAAGGGGAAGACGAGGGGAGCGATTTGGCTAGAAGGTAGGACAGATCAGATTAGAAACTGACCTTTAGAAACTCCGTCCAGGGCACTGTTATCATAAAGGAAAGCATTATTATTACCTTCAAGTACGGAACTGGTACGATCTCATTTGTTCTTTGAAGTCTTCTGCAATTATTGAAATCCCAAGTGATTGTTTTTCCTTCTTTGGTTTCCAAAGCAATTGCTGGCTCTACTGAGCAGCCTTTCTCTGAATTTGTGTGCTGCATTTTTACCACCCTATGATCATTCCTTACTGTTGGCTCTTGATTATATATATATATATATATATATATATATATATATATATATATATATATATTTTTTTTTTTTTTTTTGTGCCCACAGTACAAATCCAGGTGTTGTATTGTTTTGGGTTTGGATGGCCATGCTCTTCCAGAGAAACGAAGTCACTTAATATCACCCCTCTTAACCCTTATATGCATCAAATTGTACTGCATTCTATACATCCGCAAATGAACACTTGATGTAAATAAAATTTATATCAAAAGTAAATGCCCAGTCATATGCTCTCCCTAATATGCGGAAGCTAGGGAGAAAGAGGGACCTAAGAGGGACTCTAGACAAAGAAGGAGAAACCTTAGGTGAGCAAAGAAGGTGACTTAACTGAAGGTGATGGGAGGGGAGGGAACACCCTAATGCACATGATGGACTTTCACAAACATCAAAGTCAATCACTAACCTGAACTTGAGAAGAAGGAAGGGCAAGGGAGTGGGGCGGGAATTGGGGAAGGGTTAAATGAGAGATGTGTGCATGTATGCCTCTACCAGCTTGTACCTAACAAAGATGTATGATTACAATGCATCAATAAAAAATAAAAATAGCCGGGCGTGGTGGCGCACGCTTGTAATCCCAGCATTCGGGAGGCTGAGACCGGAGGATCCGGGTTCGCGACCAGCCTCAGCTACCTAGTGAGGCACTCCGCAACTTAGTGAGACTCGGTTTCAAAAATAAAGAATAAAAAATAGGGCTGGGGGAGTAGCTCGGAGGTAGAATGCCCCTGAGTTCAATCCCCAGTACCGCAAAAAATAAATAAATAAATAAATAAATAAATAAATAAATAAATAAATAAATAAAATAAAAAATAAAAATAAAAATAAAAAAAGAGTACATGCCCATAGGTGTGGGAGTGCACTATCACAGGTTCGAAGCCAGCTTCAGCAACTTAGCAAGGCTTTCAGCAACTTAGCAAGATCCTGTTTCAAAATTAAAAAATAAATAAATAAAAAGACCTGGAAGTTTAGCTCAGAGACAGAATGCCCCTGGTTTCAATCCTCAGTACCCAGAACAAAATTCTGATAGCTAATGATGTGGAACGGTTTTTATACATTTATTAGCTGTTTGTATTTCTTCTTTAGAGAGGTGTTAATTCAGTGCAATTGCTCATTTTTTTGAGAAGTGTTAATTCAGTGTAATTGCTCATGTTCTTGATTGAGCTATTGGGCTTTTTCTTTTTTTAGTGTTAAGTTCTATATTTTAGATATTAGTTCTCTATCAGAGGAGTAGCTGGCCAACAGTTTCTTTTATTTTGTAGACTCAGTCTTTAGACTCTCAATTTTTTCTTTTGCTTGCAAAGAAGCTTTTTTTTTTTTTGGTGAGAAATGCTACCAGTTATTTTCTTTTTGGGGGGGGTATTTTCTTTTATTTTTATATATAATAATTGGTGCAGCGTAATCATACATCTTTGTTAGGTACAAGCTGTTAAAGGCATATATGCACACATTTCTCATTTAACCCCTTTCCCAATTCCCGCCCCACTCCCTCGCCCTCCCTCCTTCTCAATTCAGTTTAGTGATTGACCTTGATATATTTGTGAAAGTACATCATGTGCATTAGGGGCAAAGAAGCTTTTTAATGTGATGTGATTCCATTTATTGATTCTCAGTTTTATTTCCTGAGCTTTGGGGGTCTTATTGAGGAAGTCTCTATCAGTGTCTATATATTGGAGAGTTTTCTTCAAGCAATTGCAAAGTTTCTGTTCTAATTTCTAGGTCTTTGATTCATCTGGAGTTCACTTTTGTGTAAGGTGAGAGATATGAGTTTAATTCTATTCTTCTACATATAGATACTCAGTTTTTCCAGATCCATTTGTCGAGAAGGTTGGCTTTTTTTTCTCCAGTGTATGTTTTTTGGCTCCTTTGGTAAAAGTCAACTGGTACGGGAATTGGGGAAGGGTTAAATGAGAAATGTGTGCATGTATGGCTTTACCAGCTTGTACCTAGTAAAGATGTATGATTACAATGAACCAATAAAAAAATTAAAATAAATAAATAAAAGAAATCAACTGGCTATAAGTGAGGATTTGTTTCTGTATCTTCTCCTCTACTCCACTGGTCTATAAAAGGGAAATGCAAATAAAAACGACCCAGGGATGGAAATAATCAAGGATACAAACAATAATAAATGTTGGCAAGGATGTGGGGAAATAGGAACTCCTATACACTGTTGTGGGATTGCAAATTAGTATATCCACTATGGAGATCAGTGTGGAGGTTCCTCAAAGGACTAGAAATGGAACCACCTTACGACCCAGCTATTCCAGTTGGTATCTTTCCAAAAGAATTAAAGCCAGAATACTACAGTGATACATCCATATCCACGTTCAGAGCAGCACAATTCACAACAGCCAAATTATGGAACCAACCTAGGGATCTATCAACAGATGAATGGATAAAGAAAAATGTCATTTATGCACACAATGGAATTTTACTCAGCCATAAAGAAGAACAAAATTATGTCATTTGCAGGAAAATGGATGGAACTACAAAATGTTGTGCTAAGTGAGATCAGCCAGTCTTAGAAAGTCGGGGTGGCATGTTTTCTCTCCTATGTGGAAGCTGGAAGGAAAACAGGAAACAAAGGGGACTTTAGATAAATGAGGAGAGAGATCGGGAGAAGAGTGGAAGGGGATTAGGGGAGAGAGAAATGAGAATTGAGGAGGGAGAGCATTCAAACAATGCTAAGTCCATATATGAAGGGATCACTCACTACCAATTTGACTAATATGTCCGGGGAGGGAGGATGCAGGGGGAAGCCCACCAACTGCTGTGTGAATGATGCTTGTGTCACTTTGAATCTCATTATGATAGGTAATTACTATGCACCAATCAAAGCACTCAAAAGTCTACCAATCAAAGCACTCAAAAGTCTACCAATCAAAGCACTCAAAAGTCTACCAATCAAAGCACTCAAGAGTCTAACAATCTAGAATGAACTGATTGGGTGTTTGTGAGTGTGTGTGTGTGTGTGTGTGTGTGTTTTACTGGTGTTTGAACCCAGGGGCATTCTACCTCCGAGCTATACCCCCAGTCCTATTTTTATTCTTTTTTTTTAAACAGGGTCTCACTAAGTTGCGGAGTGCCTCACTAAGTAGCTGAGGCTGTCCGTGAACCCGGATCCTCTGCTCTCAATCTCCCAAGTACTGGGATTACAAGTGTGCACCACCACACGCAGCTTGATTGGGTTATTTTTAAATTATATAAACAGCCAGATGTGGTGGCACACACCTGTAATCCCAGTACTTGGAAGACTGAGACAGGAGGATCACAAGTTTGAGGCCAGCCTCAGCAATTTAGTGAGACACTGTTTCAAACTAAAAAGTAAAATCAGACTCGGGGGTGGGTATAGCTCATGGATAGAATACCCTGGAATTCAATCCCTGGTACCACACACAAAACAAATAAAAATAAGTAAACCAATTACATAAACATCAATGTTAAGAAAAATTACGTGGAAAGCAGAATTTTATTTTTATGCAATACATGCTCATTGACCTGGTAATCAACTGTTGCCTTAGTCAAGTTGAGTGGTTCTTAAAACTAACTCACTAGTGGTTAATTTTACATTTGATAGACATTATCCAAATGTGTTTATTCCTATAACAGGATTCTAACAGGTCTGACTTAAGCCTACAGCTAAATAAAAATCAACAGAACAAATTTCTGGGTCAGACTCATTTTTATTTTAGAAATTGTCTTTTGCTACATCGTAATTCCCAAGAACAGCTCTGGCCATACAGAATAGTCATGCATTCCAAGACTTTTTTTTTCTTGCAGCAAAAATCAAATATATACAAAGCAAAGCATGCTAAAACACCAAACACAGGATCACAGCACAAAACAGAAGTTCATATAATCACCCTCTTCTCAATTTTTTTTCTTTTTCATGAATTTTATTCTTTTGCAAATGTCCTAGTAAAGAGAAAGCATTGACAGATGGGTTTTACAGGCAGTCCATGCTACGTACATGAGGGTCGTACCAGAACTAAAGCCATGACATGGGCTTCCATTTCTATAAATGCCTAAAAGACATCCCTAGGAAATTCTAAGTTCTTTCTACTCAAAAGTCCAATTCAAGACATAGACATGATAAAAAAAATGACAAAATCTCCTTTAGACAGATACATCATCAAAACTAATCAAAATGAACAAACAGAGCTGTCAGATACAAGATTCACTCAACTCTCCCAATTTGGTTTTCCCAGTTCTCAGGAGAAATGAAATCATTCCTCGTTTCTTGGGTCTGTTCATTGATGTCTTTATTCAGAAAAGTCTTTCCCTCAGATCAGAGGCCTAGAACAAAAGTTAACACATTTATCCAATTATTTTCGGGAAGATTCCTTGACACCGCGTCTGACAGATGATTTATACTTTTCTGGTTGGAGCCACACGGATTATCTAAGCCAACAAGGCCATCTCCTTTTCTGCTGGGATTATCTTGCGTCCTCATTGTCTGCGGAAACAGGAAAGCATGCCTTTACTCTCATCGTATACATTTAAAACGTTCCCTCTAGAGCCCACTCCTTCGCCTGCTATGAATGAAACCGACGCAAGGAGTTGTTGCCGTCTTCAATAGTCGAAACAAAACCCCATGTTGTGATAATAGACACAAATGAGAACTATATGAGTGGAACTCCCTGAGATAATAGTGGCGTGAGATTCCACACTTAGCGAATTCAGCAGCTGGAATCGTTCTCTAGGCATTCGAAGGAAGGTAGGACGTAGACAAGGTCAGGGGTCTGCTCAGAATCCTCTCCTAATTTGGGGGGAGGGGCACTGATTTCTAGGACATCATCCCTTGTTCTCCGGTCACCAGTCACTACCGTGGGAACTTTTGCTCCCAACACCAGCACCTACTATTCTATTCTCCAGGGTTGAGCTACTGGAGCAGATTTAACCACCTGCTCCAGAGTGCAGGGGCTCAGGACCCTCCCGGAATTTACCTTCCTCCCTCTGACAGCTCTCCATCAACCAGAGTGCTGGGAGGGAGTAAGAAAACCCCGTTTCCCAGTCTCAGAGATGCATGTTGCTGGGGCTTCGGAGTTTCCCGGAAGGCTCAGGCTTCCATGCCCTCTATGGGACTTTGCTGAGATGACACCCTGGTTTTGCTTCTCCTTCCTTGTCCTGCTCTTCCTCCACCCCCCGTCCTGGTTCTCCTGCAATCACCCCTTCAGTCCATCACATGCACACAATTCTCAATTCAGGGTGGGCTTCGGGGAAAGCAGACCTAAGATAGAATCTTAAGAGAGGCTCCAGCCTTGCTGTCTTCAAGCGATTTTGCTTACGTACCCACAGTGATGGAGAAAGAAAAAAATCACTCATATGCTTCTTGCTTTGCGCATTTTAAAGTTAATACGATTATTTTCATTATGAGTTTAAGTAGTTGAAAATGTGTGCTTATGTGGCATACTGTAACAAGTGACATTTAAAAATAAAAGTGCCACATTTCTTTTAATTTATCCAATGTACTCTAAATTTGTAGTGATTTGATATCATCAGTTCCATTAGATGTATATGTGTAAATATGTCCATGTTTAAAAGTCAGAAATTTAGCGAGGTGTGGTGGCCCATGCCTGCAGGTGACTCTGATGCAGTCCAGCATTGAGAACCATTGACCTTGGACTGTAGATATTGAACCTAGGTCTGCCTTTCTTCCTGGGACTCTGGATCACTCAGGAGATCTCTACAGTTCCCAGGTGGGTAGGTCTGTCTGGGGTGGGAATGAAAGCCTGCATTTCTAACGAGTTTCCAGAGGATGCTGACGTTGTGAGACTGAATCAGTCCTGTCAGGTATCTTTTTATTTTTATATTTATTTATCTATTTATTTATTTTTTGGTGCTGAACCCAGGACACTCTACCTCCAAGCTACCAAGCTATACTCCCAGCCCTATTTTTTATTCTTTATTTTGAAACAGGGTCTCACTAAGTTGCGGAGGGCCTCACTAAGTAGCTGAGGCTGGCTGCGAACCCGAATTCTCCTGTCTCAGCCTCCCAAGTACTGGGATTACAAGTGTGCGCCACCACACCCAGCTAGTCCTGTCAGATATCTTAAAGTGAATTGTTGCTGAAAATGATAAGATTGGTAAGAATCACACTTTGAGAAACCCCGCATTCAATAATGGGGAAAATAAAGACTAAGAAACAAACCTTGGATTTGCATAAAGGGAAAAGGGGCGCATTAGGAATACACATTAAAATCCTGTGAATGGTGCATTATAATGAGCAAACAGAAAATCTGTCAATTAATTAACTCTATAGAATGAAAATGTCAGAAAAATGGACAAGTACAGAGAAAAGACCACTCTTCCTTGTAAAAACAAAAGATAAGCAAGGTAGTATGAAGCCTGATAATTTTGCACAATGGATTTTTATCTTTAGTTATCAATGTATCATCAGAATCTGAAAATTCATACAAGGATAGTTCTTGTTGATTTCCACTCGGGCACATTTTCTTTGTCGCGGCCTACTTTAAGATGATCTTGTGTTGTATAAACATAACTACAGAGGATGAATCACTGTGACAAACAGCATTGGATTAAGAGCTGTGAATATTCTTAGTTAAGACACTCAGACATCTGTGGCTTCCATCTCCTTAACTGGAAGACCACTAAGTACAACTCCGTGACTTCTAAAGTCACTCCAATTGTCAAATTCTAAGCTTCCATAATTCTAAGGAGGGGAAAAAAAACCCAAATTGATGTTTTCTAAAGAAACTCAGATTGGCTTCACAGAGCGGGTCTGGCCAATGGTCAACCTACCAACCTATTGGTAGAGTTCTAGACGTGTGGCATATAGTACAATAGAAAAATCTAGAAAACTTTGGAGACAATGATGAAGAATGAGAATACACAAGAAAGGTATTAGTAATGCTCATTTGGCAATCATCCTTTTGATTCTACTGACCTTATCATTTTTCGCCACAAATTACCGTAAGATATACATGGCCAGGCGTGGTGGCACACACTTATAATCCTAGTACTTGGGAGGCTGAGACAAGAGGATCACAGGTTTGTGGCCAGCCTCAACTATTTAGCAAGGCCCTCCACAACTTAGTGAGACCCTGTTTCAAAATAAAGAATAAAAATAGGGTTGGGGTGTAGCTCAGAGGTAGAATGCCCCTGAGTTTCATCCCCAGTACCGCAAAAAAATATGCAACAGGACTGATTTGATCAGAATTTATAGCAACATTTTCCAAACATGAATGCACCTTGGAATCACCTTGGAATCACCTGGGGAGCTTCAAAAAATACTAATGCCTGGGTCTCAGCCCCCAGAGAATACAATTTTTAACAATGTGAGCTGTAGGCTGGACGTTAGACTTTTCAAAAAATTATATGCCGAAGCCCCAACCCACAACGTGACTGTATTGGACGTGGGGCCTTTAAGAAGCAGTTAAGATTAAATGAGATCATACGAGTAGAGCCCTGATCATATAGAATTGGTGACCTTGTAAGAAGGGGAAAAACACCAGGGCTTTCTCTCCACATGTGAGGACACACAGAGGAGATGGCTGTCAACGAGCCAGAAAGAGAGCCCTCATCAGGAACCATGTAAGCTGGTGTCTTGGCCTTGGACCTCCAGCCCCCAAAGGGTGGGGAATCAATTGCTCCTATGTAATCCCCCAGTCTATAGTATTTGTATGGCAACCTGAGCAGACGAGGCATCCTCTCTTATACCACCCCCTCTGCCTCTGATCGCTCCCTAATTCCTCCCTCCAAAGGTTGGGAAAGCACACTAAGTTGGAAGTTACCAAGCCGGAGTCATGAGCCAGCAAGGCACTGAGCCTCCTTGGGCCTCAGTTTCTCCATCTGTATAGTAGCGATATTATCTCCTCCTCCTCCTCCTCCTCCTCCTCCTCCTCCTCCTCCTTCTTCTTTCTCTCTCTCTCTCTCTCTCTCTCTCTCTCTCTCTCTCTCTCTCTCTCTCTCTCTCCCTCTCTCCCTCTCTCCCTCTCTCTCTGTTACTAGGGACTGAACCCAGGGCCATTCTACCTCCAACCTACGCCCCCAGCCCTACTTTATTTTTTATTTTGAAACAGGGTCTTGCCAAGTTGCTGAGAGTCTCTCAAAGTTACCGAGGCTGGCTTTGAACCTGCAATCTTCCCATCTCAGACTCCCGATGAGTACTGGGATTACCAGCATGCACCAGCACGCCTGACTCACACCAAGTCTTTAGATCTGTTTTCCAATTCTGGTTTTCGACAACACAACTGATTTTTTTTAAAATTTCTGTAGTTTTATCTCCCTTCCCTTCTTATTTGGGGGTCCCCCCCCAGGAGCCCCTCTTTATTCCTGCCCTGCCATCTCTACCTGCTGCCCTGCTTTCTCGGCGCTGATCTTCCACCAGAGGAAACGCAGACAGACAGAGGGACGTGGGAGCTTTCCGCTAGCGCACTCAAGATTACCTTTTTCTTCTTGGTACGTATCACAGTCTGGAGCTGTGATTTCTCCTGCATGGGCTTCTCCTTTGTCATTCACCATCAATTCTTCAGGTAAAAAGAGCATATAGAAGTTCTGCATCAAATCTGTAGCCGTCCCGGAATCATTGCTCTGATTTTTCCCTAATTCAAAGAAATACTGGCCCTGGGAACCAGACTCACCAAACAGCCCGCTGTGTTCGGTCTCTATCTCGTACACCTCAGGAAGAATTCTGAGGCGATAGGGGAAAGACAGGAAGAATTGGTTAGTCAAGTCCCTTGCGAGATTAAATGGAAATATATCCAGATAATATAACAGGAATCCATTTTATGTCTGAGATTGGAATAGCTCCAATGTGCTTTGCGGATAGAATTTGACTCGGGGACAACCTTTTAAGATTCTGAAGGGAAATTAGACATTTATATGTCTCAGTGGCTTAGAACTCCAAACCAACCCTGTTTTCATCACTGAATTTTTATTGAGTACGTACGGCTGTGCTTGGCAAAATCAGACATAAAAGAATGCTCTTACCAGCCTTCCTATATGTTTTGTTTTCTAAATGGCAAAGGTTTTGTTTTCTTTTTCATGTTTTTATTTTGCTCTAACCTTTGATTTTATATGTTTTCTGTTTTGGAACGCCTCAATATTAAAGTTGTATTATTTAATTACTAATAAGGTACTAAGAAAAGGCTTTTTGGGGGGGAGGGATTAAAAACAACAGAAATTAAAACAAGATTCTTTCAAATAGAAGTCATATCTATCTATTAGAAATTTGTCTAAGCCAGGTATGGTGGTGCACGCTTGTAATTCCAGTACTTGGGAGGCTGAGTCAGGAGGATCCAGGTTTGAGACCAGCCTTAGCTACCTAGTGAGGCCCTCCACAACTTAGTGAGACCCTGTTTCAAAATAAAGGATAAAAAATAGGGCTGGGGATGTTGCTTGGAGGTAGAATGCCCCTGGGTTCCACTCTAGTACTGAAAAAAAAAGAAAAAGAGAGAAATTTTCTGATTTTTTTTAAATCTTGGGGTTGGGAGAAGACTTTTACCATTTTTTTTTTTTTTTGCCTACTACTAAATATAACTCTTAAATTCCAGGGTCCCCAAGTCCTGGGTGACATATGTAACTGCAGGCCTGTATTGCCATCACAGCCATAGCATTTAAAACACACGCCCACCCCAAAGCTTGCAATTCTGAAATCTAAAATGCCATTCCCTTCACATTATTTTTTATGTATTTTTATTTTGAGGTACTGGGGACTGAACCCAGGGGCATTCTACCTCCAAACGACACCCCCCCCAGCCCTTTTTACTTTTTATTTATTTTTATTTTTATTTGTTTATTTATTTATTTTTTTGCGGTCTGGGGATTGAACTCAGAGGCGTTCTACCTTCGAGCTACACGCCCAGCCCTATTTTTTTATTCTTTATTTTGTAACCGGGTCTCACTAAGTTTCAGAGTGCCTCACTGCCTCACTAAGCAGCTGAGACTGGCCATGAACTCGGATCCTCTGGTCTCAGCCTCCCAAATGCTAGGATTACAAGCGTGAGCCACCACGCCCGGCTTACTTTTTATTTTAAGACAGGGTCTCGCTAAATTGCTGAGGCTGGCTTCAAGCCTGCGATCCTCCTGTCTCAGCCTCCCAAGTCCTGGGATTACAGGCATGTGCCACCGCATCCAGCTTCATGCTATTTTCTTTTTTTTTTTTTTTTTTTTTTTGCGGTACTGGGGATTGAACCCAGGGGCATTCTACCTCCGAGCTACACCCCCAGCCCTATTTTTTATTCTTTATTTTGAAACCGAGTCTCACTAAGTTGCGGAGTGCCTCACTAGGTAGCTGAGGCTGGCCGCGAACCCGGATCCTCCGGTCTCAGCCTCCCAAATGCTGGATTTTCTTAAAGACCGTTTCTAGTTGCAAGGTTTCCCAAACTGGGGGTTTCTTAACTCACAACATGGTGTCTTCTATGCCCACATTTTCTGGCCTGGTAGAGGTGATACTGGCACACTTGGCCGTCAGATCTTTGCTGGGATATTCGTTGATAGCACCTGAAGAGAGAGTGAAGGGCTTAGTTATCACCCAAGGTCAGTTGGTCTTTTCCTGTGGTTAGCAGTATTTTCAAGAGCAAACTAATTCCCTAAGGGACCAGGCAGACATTGAAATACCTTGTGGTTGACTAAGTCGACAAAAGATGTAGCAACGATCCAGTAAAAAATGCCCATGCTCTGTGTGTTACAGGCTTTTGATGTAATTCAAAACATCTCTTAAATCCTCCTATCAACTTGTTTTTCTCCCTGGAAATGGAGGATCTTTCTTGAGGACTCCATTAGCTATTGAAATTGTCTTTTTTTTTTTTTTTAATCTTGGGGTTGAGAGAAGACACCATATTTTTGTCTGCCACTGAATATATCTCCTAAATTCCAGGATTCCTGAGGACCGCGTGAATCCCCGGACTCTGTGCCAGCCAGAGAGCCTGCATTCTGAAAAACCCTAGCAAACTTCTAGCAGTCAGAGACAACCGTTCAGGGTGGCTGCTACCCCACCTCTGACTCCCTGCGCAGGCCAGGATTTATTTGGTCTGTAAGATCTTGAGTGTGTTAGCGTACCTACGTCTAAAGTTGTCACACATGGGCAGAGGCTAGGCAACCACTCTCAGAGCCCCCTGGTGTAAAGACAGCCTTAAAAACCCGTGTCGGAGCCGGGCGTGGTGGCGCACGCTTGTAATCCCAGCATTTGGGAGGCTAAGACCGGAGGATCCGGGTTCGCGGCCAGCCTCAGTTACCTAGTGAGGCACTCCGCAACTTAGTGAGACCCTGTTTCAAAATAAAGAATAAAAAAATAGGGCTGGGGGTGTAGCTCGGAGGTAGAATGCCCCTGGGTTCAATCCCCAGTACCACAAAAAAACAAACAAACAAACAAACAAAAAACCCATGTGGGCCTGTGCCTGTGCTGGCTAGGAGAGAGACTCTAGGCGACAGTCACGCCTACAGTTCATAAAAATTCAAGACAGAGCCAAGGACATTTGGAAATGACAGGATGAAATAGAAGTCCTTGGAGCAGGAAGAGGATATTATTTATTATAGGATCATACTACATTAAAGGGTTAGTAATTGGAGTACAATTTAACGGACAGGAGCACAGACCTGGGGTCAGAATGCGTGGGGTTGAGTTAACAATGTGTAAAATATTAATCTTTGGAGCAACCGATTTAATGTCTCTGAACCTCAATCTCTCCCTTATAAAAAAAAAAAAGAGGGCAGGGGCTATGATAGCAGGGCATGGTGTTGCACACCTGTCATCCCAGTACTTGAGAGGCTGAGACAGGAGGATCACAGGTTAGAGGCCAGCCCCAGCAACAGAGTGAGACCCTGTTTCAAAATATAAATAAATAGATAAATAAATAAATAAATAAAGGGCTGGGGGTATAATTCAGAGGTAGAATGCTCCAATCACCAAGAATAATTAATTAATTAATTAATCAATTAATTAATTAGTTAATAGAGCTGGAGGTGTAGCTCAGAGGTAGAATGCCTCTGGGATCAATCCCCTAGTACCACAAAAAGATGATAGATAGATAGATAGATAGATAGATAGATAGATAGATAGATAGATAGACAGATAGATAGATAGAGGCTATGACTACTTTGCTGTGAGGACCATGATGATGATTAAATCACACAATCCTTTCAAAGAGCCTTAGCACACAGCGAACACTCGGAGATAAGGTGAAAGGCAACCTCGCAGCCATGGCAGATTCGCTGGCCAGAACTTGGACGGTACAGCAGTGGCAGGCTCCAGGTCAAGGAGACCTGCGCTGTCTGGGAGGCTCCTCCACTGCCTCTTACCCACTCGCATTCCGCCTCTCTCCGCGGACGTGCGGAGAGGTGCTAAGTCGTCACAGAGACATCAAACCTCCCACAAAGGCAAGAGAAGAGCCAGGTTGGCATGACTTACGTCTGACCGAGTGGATGAAAGGCTTGACAAACTTGAGGACGTAGTCCAAATCTGGCTTGTGGATCCGGCCGAGCTGGACCAAGTGATGATCCAGGGGGTGACTGGCTAATTCTTCTAATTCTTCGTCATTGTGAGCAGGACCAAAGGAAAAGACAAACAGGGTGTAGCCTTGACACTTGGCACTCAGAGACACGTTCCTTAAGACGTCCTTGTCTAGAGGGTTGGTTTCGCTGGCCGATATTATGAAGATAACTTTGTTCTTCCTTAGATTGGGGGTTCCTGAAAAGACATTGTCAATGGTCCACTGCAGGGCATGGCCGATAAAGACGTCTCCGTTGAGCTGTTGAAGAGAGTCCTGGAGATGATCTTTCATTTGGTGGACACTGTTGTAAGTAGCCAAATCGAATTCCAGGTATACGGGGCATGCTTCGGTGCTGGGCAGATAGGCTGGCGGAGAGTAGGTCAGGACAGCCACTCTGTCTCCCCAGGTGGAGGTTAGAGGATCTGGGGCGATGTGGAAGTAATCGAGCACCGAGATTATCAACGCTTTCACTTGCTCAAACACATCACTTCCTACTTGTTGGGAAGCGTCTATGAGGAAAGCCACGTCCATGTAATATTCTTGGTGAGCATCATCCCCAGGTCCATACGTAAGACTTAATTCTTCTGTTGTGCCACGATTTCCATGTCCTGCAACAGAATAACTCATGTCACTCTCCTTAGCAGAAGGATAAACCTGAAACTCCTAATCGCAGAAGGTAAATACAGCGGCATGGAGCGTTGCCATGTTTCATTCCCGCACCCCTGGCAGGCATCACCAATCGATCACAGTACCTGCCACCGGGTACATTCTCCAAAGCTGTCTCCACACAGTGCACCAAGAGTGTTTGCAAGTCAGCCCAGGTTGCCACAGAAGAAGAAACTCATTTGCTACCCCATCTCAGATTTTTATCAAAGGATAGATTTATCCTCTAGCTATTTTTAATGTGCAAGAGAGGAAACTTTCAGCTATTTTGAGCGCATTCCTCATGGCTGCAAAATTCAGAGTACACATTTGCAGTTACCTGGAGATTTTAATTATAGGTAGTGTTCCCCAAGAGAAAGGTATAGATGTCAAAATTAAATTGATTGGTAGCACAAATTCACATATCTTTACACACATGTTCAAAAATTACACCAGGAAGCAATGTCATGAGAAAAAGTGTACACAAACACTGACTTTAAAATCTCAATGTCATATAAGAGATGACATACTGCAAGACTTGTCTTGAGTACTCAAAGTGCCAATATGCAAAGAGTTTATCAGCCTTTGACACTGAGATGTAAGTCAACTACATTACTGAGCATTGATTAGGTCAGCTGATACTAAATTTTTAATGGTGGTATTGAGATTTTAACCCAAGGGCATTCTACCCCTGAGCTACACTCCCAGCCCAATTTCATTTTTTTTTTTTTTTGAAACAGGGTCTTGCTAAATTGCTAAGGCTGCCCTTGAACCTGTAATCCTCTTGTCTCAGCCTCCCAAGTACTGGGATTACAGGTGTGGGCCACCATGCCAGGCTTGATATTAATTATTTTGTAGCAAGACATTCTCGATGAAGGAAATAGTACATCAATTTATATACTAATGCAAACTTATTTTTTTTTCAGACCATCATTTCAAGTAACAATGTTCTAAATCTGATGGGGTTATAAAACCTGTCCACAATCATGGGTTTATGGCTGCTTGGGGAGGTTATGGTAGGAAATATCAACTTAGAGTGACAAGTAAGATGGCCAGTATTCTCTTCTATGATAAAACTTTGTAAACATAGTCAAGCAATATGTAGGTTTCTAAATGGGAAAAAAAAATGTACTGACCCCTATTTCTGCTCAACCTTTCATGAGATGCCTTTGAATTTATTATTTCATTTCATTCTCATAGCAATAAATGACTCAATTACCCTGGATTAATGCTATAAAAATATTCAAATAGAATGCAACAAACAATTAGCATGGGTGATGTTATCATAATAGGGCAAATGCTCGACTAGCTGGTTTCAAATGTCCAATGAACTCTGCATTCCTGGGATAAGCTCCACATTATCTTTTTATCTATCATTGATTTGGTTTGCTAAGATTTTGATTAAAATTTTTGCATTTGTGTTCGTGATAAATGTTGATTTATAGTTGCTCTTTTGCATAATGCCTTTGTCTTCTTTTGATATCAAAGTAATCTAGCCTCAAAGATTGAGTTGGAAAATACTCCCTCCTTTCTAATTTCCTGAAAGAATCTGTATAGAATTGATATTATTTCTTTCTTAGGTGTTTTGTTGAATTCACCAGAGTAATCATCAGTAACTGGAGGTGGTTTTTTTTTTTTCCCTTTTGTTTTATTTTTATGAGAAAGTCTGAACTACAAATTCAATCTCTTTAATAGCTATGGGCTATTTAAGGTTATTTCTTCTTGAGTGAGCTTTGATCATTTGTGCATTGTAAAAAAATGTGCTGCATAGCCAGGCATGATGGTGTACCTCTGTAATTCCAGTACTTGGGAGTCTGAGTACAGGGAGTCTCTGGCAGGTCAGCCAGCCTCAGCAATTTAGGGAGGCCCTCAGCAACTTAGTGAGGGCTCGGTCAAAATAAAAAATAAAATAGGGCTGGAGGTGTCGCTCAGAGGTAGAATGCCCCTAGGTTCAGTTCCCAGTATAAAAAAATATATACTTCACCTAAGCTGTTTAATTTATATGCAAAAATCCTTCATATTATTTATTCCCTGGTTATCCTTTTAATATCTAAAGAATCTGCCTCCAGTCTCATACCTGATATTTAGTAATTGTGTCTTTTCTTTTTTTTTTTTTCCTGGTGAGTTAGATTACAGGTTCATCAATTTTATTGATCTTTTCAAAGAAACAACAGTTCTTAATATTTCCCTATTGGTTTTGTACTATTTTGTTGAGTTCTACCAAAACATTATTGTTTTCTTCTGCTTGCCCTGGGTTTATTTTTTTTTTTTTCTTTTTCTGGTTTCTTAAGCTAGAAATTGAGTTCATTGATTTGAAATCTTTCTTTTTTTCCAATATAAATTTCTTTGCAAGTACTGCTTTAGTATAACCTACCAACTTCTGGTATATTAATTTCATTTTCATTCATTTAAAAATCTTGCTAATTTTCCTTTTGATTTATTCTTTGACCATGGATTACTTAAAAGTGCTTTATTTAGTAGCCAAGTACTTAGAGATTTTTCAACGATCTTTTGCTATTAGTTTTCTTTCTTTCTTTTTTTTTTTTTTTTTTTTTTTTTTTTTTTTTTTTTTTTTTTTTTTTTTTTTTTTTTTTTTTTTTTTTTTTTTTTTTTTTTTTTTTTTTTTTTTTTTTTTTTTTTTTTTTTTTTTTTTTTTTTTT
>PVLC010015957.1:0-36320 GCA_004027655.1 Graphiurus murinus
CATGATGTAATTACACAATCATATCAAGGTCACTCACCGAAGTGAACCTGAGGGGGAGGGAAGGGGAGGGGATTGGGGTGGGAATTGGGGAAAGGGTCAAATGAGAACTGTGTGCAAATATGTTGTCAACAACTCGTACTTAACAAAGATGTATGCTATATTGCACGAATTACTACAATAAAAAAATTAAAAAAAAAATTGAGTGAACACATTCCCAAGCAAAGAAGGGGCAGCCTTCTTTCTCTTGACTCTTCATCATAAATTGTGAGAAGGCAGAAGTGACTTAAAGACAAACTTATTCATCAAAAGGGAAGCTTAATGACTTGGAAGATGCTTGGCCTATCTATTTAAAAAAAATGAGAATGCCTGTCCAGGAGAAAACACATAGGGTGTGACCAAGTGTCTAAGACAAGGAGTCAGTCATCTCCACAGAAGACAGGAGCTGTTATGCAAGGCAGAAGAAGGTGTCCCTGGAGCATCCAGATGCCATTGGGCTCCCTCCCATTCTGTTCCCAGCGTGGAAGGGCCCCGGGAGCAGAGGGATGTCAAGGAGGGCCCCCTCTGCCTGTGCTTCTTGGTGGACCCAGGTGCAGCTCTGGTGGGTTCAGGGTGGCTCCAAAGGGCGCTGGGGTAGTGTGGACTGTACCACTGTATCAGGAGGGCCATGGGGCCATAAACGGCCCCACCTAGGTCTCAAGAGTGGTCCTCCTAGAAGAGCCAGGTTTCGCCACATTCACACCTGGGTCCGTAATCTACCGTACGACATATTCTACTATGTTCTCAATGTTCTCTTTTTTTCCCCCCAATTCTTTTGGGAGACACTGGCAAATCTTTTGAGATGTTTTTAGAAGTTATCTTAGGTAGCTGGTAGAAGGGTGACCTACAGAGACACAGACATTTACTTCTAAGTGTTTTACGAATTATTGGGACTAAGAAGTTATTCCTTTTGGCATTTAGAAAAGAACTTCGACTTCTCTTCTAGCTCCCTTGAGGCAAGAGATTGGAAAGTGATATTCCTGAATGTCATGGAAGCATTTCCTTAGCAGAAGGAGATCATAAATTCACATGCAAATCACATTTATAGAGTGTGTCTCTATGCAGGGCACTTTCTCAAAAGTAACTCCATCCATTACAGCATTAATTTCTCCACAACATTGTGTAGATAAGAAATCTGGATCTCAAGAGAGCTATGTGACAAGACCAAGGTCACAAAGATGGTGATGGTAAAGTCAAGAATTAAACTCGAGCCTTGAAATCCAACTGTGTCTCTAATCTCCGATCTTCCTAATACCAGTGAAATAATTATGTAAACAAACACAAGACATATATTGTCAATGGGCACTTGAATATGCTTCTTTTTAGAAGTCTAGATATGGAAATTCCTATTTCTCTAGACTAGCATTTGTGTAATATTGATTCCAGGATAAAATAATGGAAAAAGAGATTTCTCTTACAAGATTGGTAAATGCAGCCTTCAGCAAAGTTGTTAGTTTCTTTGCTGCTGGCCTTCAGAGGGTCTTTAACACACTAATACACATTGTGAATTTCCAAGTGCATTTTATATGTTAAATCCATCTAAGAGGCACATGTTGTCTTCCAGACAGTGATGGAGAAGCTGGGATAAAATGGAGACCCCTCAGACACAAGCACCTCCCCACAAAAGCTCTAACAGGGCTGAGAAACGTTGAACAGGTAGTTTCACATCCAATCACTCCTGATTTCAACTTTCACAACCTTTTTCTTGTGTTTCTTCCATGACTGTCTGTCTCAGAACATTTATGAGCACTGAGGTGGTTATTATTATTATTATTATTATTATTATTATTATCATTGTTTTATAGTTACTGAAATGTTAACCTCCTGGAGACAATCTGACAATTTCTTACATCTGTCTATTTTCTAAGCACCAATCACAGATGCTGACACAGAGTAGACAATATATTGAATTTATATGGTGGCTCTTAAGACCAATTAATAGTTAGCACCACAGGTTCCAATGCTTGCTCAACACTTGTGGGACACGTTGGGCATATTATTTAAATTGTCTGAGTCTCAATTTCTTCCCTTGTAAAATGTAAGTAAGCATACATATTCAATAGAGCTGTAGGGAGGGCTTAGCAGATACCTGGGCAGCAGTAAGCAAACATCTCCTTCCTGAGACCTCTTTTATCTTCCTGCTCAAAATTGCAACATTTCCAAGGCCCAATGCTGCTCCATTTAGTAAAGTCGCAGCCCTTATCACTTTCTATTGTGCCATATGATTTATGCCATGACTCTGTATGTTGTTTGTCGTCTGTCTCCCTGATTAGCACGTCAGCTCTGAGACCAGAGACCTCTGTTTGTCATCGATGTGTGTTATGGATAGAAACAAGAGCTGGGCATATAGAAAGGGCTCAAAACACATGGTGAGTTAACCAGTTAGGCAGTACAGAGAATCATTGTTTATCAAACAAGAAATGGACAGTCATCAGACAGAAGCATTGAGCTGGGCATCTGGGATGAGCAGACGAGGACCAGAACGGAGAAGAGCTATGAGTGCAACCTTGCCAGACGCCTCAGCACCCTCACACAGTAAGGACTGATTGTTATGGTTTGAATTAAAAATGTCCCCCCAGAACTCATGGGCTAGTGGCAGCCATGTTGGAGGTGGGACATGTTGCAGGGAACCGTCCCTGGGGCATGGACTTGGACAGGGTTTTCCCAGGCTAGCTGCCCCAGCTTCTTGTACTTCTCTGCCTCCAGGAGCTGATAACAAGGTCTCTCCTTTTCCTGTCTGTTCCCTGCCATGATGCTCTGACAACCCTCAGTCCGGCTCCTGCTTGGAAGCTGGTTTAAGGTAAACTGAAATTTCTATAATCGTGAACAAATAAATTTTCCTTCTTTGAAATTTTGCATGTCAGGGGTTTGGATCATAGCACTGAAAATGTTGATGGAAATACCAATCATCCTCACTTTCCCCCCACTAGAAGATAAACACAGTTGGGCTTACATTAAGATGAGTAAACTGAGGATCAGAAAAAAAAAGATTAAGTATTATGATCGAGTCCACCCTGGGAGTCTACTACAGACAAGCCATGCAAACCATCATAGTTGGTGAGACAATCAGGGGTGAAGGTATGAAGAGTAGAGGGTAACGAAAGCCCCACCTGAGCTGTGGGTAAGAAAATGCTCTAAACGCAGGTGTGGGTTGCCTCTCAGGCTGGCGCCATGACCCCTTCTGTCAGAGGCTCTTTCCTTACAAGCTCTTGGTATTTGGTTGTTACTTAACCTGTAGGAGATAATAAACCCAAGACATCATATGTGAAAAATCAATACTCAGGTCCAGGCTTTAGCTTGCCAGGGAAGAACTCTTCTTTTCAAACACAGTTGACCAGCAGCAGAAGAGTGTATTCTTGCCCTTGAGTGCCCCGAGAAACAGCCTACACTTCTACCTGCTCACAGCAAGGTGAGGCATGAGGTAGGGAGGGCTGTGTGTATCCACAGTGTCTACTTTATGCTCTTCCAGAAAGAGTAATTGCTAAGTCACCAAAGGCAGCAGAGATTTATTTCCAGTTGCCAAACCTTGCTGATAAGTTCAAGACATCCTGATCCTAACAGAGGCCACTGCAGTGCATTAAGCAGGAAGTCCAGGAAGGCAGGCTGACGTGGGGCGGGAGCTGGCACCAGGTACTGGTGGAAAAATGTCTCTCTGGGAGATTAATCCTTCCTGTAGTCCACTGTAAAAGTAATAAAAGGTTTATGATTCATTTCTTCCTTGATAATGGAGGAGACAATTAGTAATTACTGGATTTATGATATTTGTTGTGTTAACTCAACCAATAAAGTATCCAACCGAATCGAGCTCCCAAGCACCTTGCTGTAGAAAAATAGGATGGAAATATTAGAGAAGAAGTCAGCCCCCAGCATGCATTACACGCATTTACAGGCAAGAGGAGGAGTAGACAAGGACCATCTGAGACCTTAAGGTAGTAAGTGAGTTCATCCTCGAATCCCTCATTTGTTCTTTCTGAAATTAATTCAGAGAAGTAGGATCAGCATTCAGTGTCACAGGGTTTATTTAATTTGCTTCCTCACAGACACATTTGCTCTTACCCACAGCACTGAGGTTCCCTTCTAGTGCCTCTAAGACCTGGATTTTAACTCTTCTTGTTGGACTGATTAATAGGTATTCCGCATTATTTCAGTAGATCCTCCTACCTCCCCTACTTGGAGCAACACGCACCCATTCCTGATCCTCAGGGAACATTTGCTGAATGAGATGGAGGTCTTAAAAAGACCCAGCCAATAAGACCTATGTATCTCATTAGGACCAAAATGCCTGACAAGAACCGCTTAGAGCAAGGAAAGTTTATTTTGGCTCATGGTTTCAGAGGTATAGTCCATGTTTGGCTGGCTCCACTGCTCTGGGCCTAAGGTGAGGCAGAACATCATGGTGAAAGGTTTGGTGGGGGAGAGCTGGTCAGCTCATGGCAGCCAGAAAACTGAGATAGAGAAAAAGAAAGAGAGGGAGAGTGAAAGACAGTGAGAGAGTGAGAGAGTGAGAGAGTGGGAGAGGGAGAGGAAGAGGGGGGGAGGGGAGAGAGAGAGAGAGAGAGAGAGAGAGAGAGAGAGAGAGAGAGAATGAGAGGAGGGAGGAAGGGAGAAGATAAATCCTTCCAGGGCATGCTCTCAGTGGCCTACGTCTTCCAACTATGTTCCTCCTCCCAGCAGTCTGTTCACCTATCAATGGATTAATCTATTGATGAGGTCAGGGCCATCAAGATCAATCACTACCCCAAAGCCCCATCTCTGAGCACAGGAGACCATGGGGAACATCCCAGACCCAAACCATAGAAAGTTCTCTTGCCATCTCCTTATGGCAATGGGGAAATCTATCCAAATATCTGATCATAGAATTCTTTAGACAGGTCCTAGAGGCCACATCAAAAAGACAACATATCAATGCTGTAGAAATATCATCACGTTCCTACCAATGATATTAAATTATTGAAGTGCTAGAAAGAAAATTTGGACATTTCCCAAACTAGGGTGGTTTGCTTTGGGATTTTTCATCTTTATAATGGTGTAAAAGCTGACCCAGGAGACCATTCTGGTTTTGACTTTCAATACAGTATTCCAGGAATTACATGTGACTTGCATTATGTGATTATGAAATAGGCTTTGTATCAGGCTAATCTACCAAACTGTAGGGTAATTTAAGTGTTCTGAGCCTACTTAAGGTCGGCTGGCTAAGCTGTGAAGTTGGATAGGTTAGGTGTAATAAATGCAGTTTGGGACCTACAATATTGTTGATTTATGATCTTTTCAACTTATTATGGTTTTATTAGAACACAACCCTATGGTAAATGGAGGAGCATCTGTACTTGGGATATGTGCACATGCAGATTAAAACCAAATAGTGAGCTTGTGCCTCTCTAGATACCTGTCATAGTCTCTTTTGTGCTCCTGTAACAAAATGCCATAGACTTGGTCTTGGTCAACATTCTCATTGCTACCATCCAAAACAACTGACCACACAGCTTAGAGGAAAGAGGGATTATTTGCTCAACGTTTCTGGCTATTTGGGGGTTCAGGTCATTCAGGTCATGTCAAACTGGGGTCTGCAAAACTCAGGGCTTGGTGTCAGAAGGCAGAGAGAGGGAGAGAGCAAAAACTCGGTGCTTATACCATGGAGGCCAGAAACAAGAGAAAGCAAGCAAGGGAATTCAAAGACAAAAGCACGGTTCCCATGGCCACACCCCGAGGGATCTACCTTCTCCAGTCACCCCACCCCCACTTGTCTCAGTCACCGCCCAGCAAGTCCATTACAGTGGGCTTATCCACCAATGAGATTATAACCCTCGCGACTTGATTGCATCAACTCTGAACATGAATGCATCCACTCTCCAGGGGACGTTCTATCTCTAACTATAAAACTGGGTAATCTTGGTGAACAGAATTTTATTTGGCCCACAGTTCTGGAGGCTGGAAGCCCACATTCAAGGAGCCACATCTAATGAAGGCCTTGTTGCTGTATCACAACATGACAGAAGGTATCACAGGCAAGAGATCAGATTCAACCCTCTTATGATTGGCGTTAGCCTATTTATGCTTTCCTTTAGAAGGCCTCACAACCTAATCATCTCTCTCAGGAGGCCCCAGTCCCAACATCATTGCATTGGGGGATCAAGTTTCCAACATGTGTTTTGGAGGAGACACATTCAATCTACAGTACTGCTTAATAAATGTTTATGGAATAAATATAAAAATATAGAAACATAAAAACTGGTAGTAAGATGGCAAGGATATATGTGTGTATGCATTTAATTAACATTTATATTGTCATAGAGATATGTGCGTTAAAAATAAGATGCTTAAATGACTGGCAATTCAGTTCATTATCTCTTTCCCATTTTTACTTACAAGTGCAATTAAATATATTATGTGTCTAAAGCAGGCCAGAATTCTCAATGTACTCTGGCCCAACTGTGTTGAGAGACTGTCTTAGTTCATTTGCTTTGTTATAACAGAATGACAGAGACTGGGTAATTTGTAAAGAATAGCACTTTATTTGGCTCATGGTTCTGAGCCAGGGAAGTCTAAGAACATGGCACCCACATCTGCTGGGCATCTGGCAAGGGCCTCTTCGCTGCATCATAACACTGCAGAGGGTACCGCATGGTTTGGCAGAGCAAGCGCGCTAACTTGGGTCTCTCTTCCTTTAGTAAAGACACCAATGCCATCATAGGGATCCCACCCTCGTAACTTCATCTAATCCTACCCACCTCCCAAAGGCCTCCTCTGTCAATACCATTAACAGATGAATTTGGGAATAAAGATTTCAACACAAATACTTTTGGGGGACACTTTCAAACCATTGCAGACTCAAAACATTTCCATAAAGAAAGAAGGTGTGACCTAGTCATAGAATATTTCCATTTTAGGGACCAGGGGTTCTGGCCCAGTGGTAGAGTGCTTGCCTAACATGCAGAAGGCTCTGGGTTCCAATCCTGATATTTCTATTTCAAATGCAAATGACAACCTCTACAATGTCTCATCCTTTCTTTATTTGAATCGCCAAGTAGATAATCAACACAGTCTTTAGATGTCATTTGAAATATTGTTGGAACATTAGTAAGATTACTTTATTGGATTCCCTAGCTTGAGAAGATTCACTTATGCAATTTAGTGGAAGGAAACTGACAATTGCTGCTGCCTGCTGCCTGCTACGCACTTTGGTTCCTGTGACCTCATAGTTCAGTCACATGGTCCCCGGGGAAGGTCATCTCAGCATGACATTACTCCTCATTTTCCTCCCATCTGGGCAGCACCGCCTTAAGAGTCCATCAGGATTTAGTAAGTGTAATCTTATGTCCAAATTTGAGGTTCCTCCCTCAAGACCCCAGTAAGAAACACAAACTCAACATATAGTCTAGCCCCTTTCCCAAGGTCAAATGGTTGACACTCTTAGGGGGTGCATATGTCTTTGCTTTCACTGAACCTGGAAATGCCAACTTTTTAAAGTCAGACGAAAGTCCCACTGTGAATGGTTAGAACCGTATCTGTTTGAAGGTAAATCTTGTGACTGTTCGTTTTTAAAACTCTTGAGACCAAAACAAAGGAAGATAAATATGGAACTTGAGATGATTTACTGAACTGGCCCACGATGGTGATGATATACTCACTACCCTGATTTACATGGCTAAAAATTTCTTGGGAGCTGTTTAAACCATCCATTTCCACTGGCCGTGTTTCAGGTCCTCTGGGGCCCAATAACATGGTTGTTATAATCATTATTAACTAAGAGGACCTACAGACTAAGCTGTACTGAACAACAGTAGAGAAACACATTAGCAAATGTGCTGGGCAGAAATCTAGAGCAGACTCAGAACCAACGCCTCAAAAAATGTCAATTTTGTAGTATGATTCTGTCTGAAAGTGGATCAGAAAAAAAGTCAAAGTGAACTGAAGTTCAACAGACTTAGGCTGCACATAAACAAGCTTTACTTCTTACTAGCCATGTGACCTCAGGGCCAATTATTTGGGAGTTATAAGTTTCCATTTACTTATCATTAAGTAACAATGATGATGGCATACAGCTTGTCTATGGCATAGTGAGGACTGTTTTTGATATGCGAAAGCGTTTCCATGACTTAGTGCACATTAGCACCAGTGAGACTTTCAAATCTTATTTTGCAAAGAAAAAGCAAAGATCACAGAAGAAGCTCAAACTTGAGCCCAGTTTGCCAAATAGAAAGCAAAATGGACAGATGGGATGACATGGGAAAGTTTCAGCACAGCAAAGGAAACGATCAACAGAATGAAGAGGTAGCCTATGGCTTTGGTAGAAAATACTTATGAACTACATATGTGAAAAGAACTCAATATACAATATATAATATATGTATTTATTATATAATACATACACACACATATCACATAATAGCCAAAAAATGAATAACCCAATTTGAAAAATTGACAGAGAACTTTAATGCACATTTCTCCAAAGGAAACTTAACCAAAAAGTATATGAAAAGGTGCTCAGTATCATTAAACATCAGGACAATTTAATGAGATGCCACCTCACACCTGTTAGAATGGCTTTGATCAAGAAAACAAGAGATATGAGTGTTGACATGGGTGTGGATAAAAGGGAACCCTTGCACACTTAGGAGTATAGATTGGTGTAGTCACTGTGAAACAGTGTGAGCTTCCAAAAAAAATTAAAAATAGAGTCACCATATAAGCCAGCAATCCCTTTTCTGGGTACATACTCTAAGGAAATGAAATTACTGCCTTGTAAAGATATCTGCCCTCCCATGTTCCTTACAACATTATTCACATTTGACAAGACAGAGAAATAAGTGAAATGTGAGCCTGGTGTGGTGGCACACGCTGTAATCCCGGTACTTGGGAGGCTGAGACAGGAGGATCCAGGTTCGCGGCCAGCCTCAGCTACTTAGTGAGGCCCTCCGCAACTTAGTGAGACCCTGTTTCACAATAAATAATTAAACATAGGACTGAGGGTGTAGCCCTGAGGTAGAATGCCCCTGGGTTCAATCCCTAGTACCAAAAAAAAGAAAGAAACGAAATTTCCACTGAAAATTTAAAAGATACACAAATTGTGGGATATACATACAGTGGAATATTATTCTGCTCTAAAAAGGAGAAGATCCTACCATTTGCAAAAACATAGGTTAAACTTGGAGGACATTATGCTAATTGAAATAAGCCAGACTCAGAAAGACAGATGTGTATCATCTCACTTATATGTGAAATCTAAAAACAAAAATAATTGAATGCATAGAAATAGATAACAGCCTTAGTCAGCGTGGGTGGGGGGCAGGGAAAGTGGGAGGCCATAGGTAAAAAAATACAAACTTGCCCGTATGTAGGATGAATACGCAGAGCGATCTAGTATACAAAGTAAGGACCTCCGAGTACGGTGGTGCAAGCTTATGATCCAGCACTCGGGAGGCTGAGGCAGGAGGATTGTAGGAGCAATTCAGAAAGGCCCCCAGCAACTTAGTGAGACCTTGTTTCAAAATAAAAAATAAAATAGGGCTGGGGATGTAGCTCAGAGATGACTGCCCTTGGGTTCCATTCCCAGCACCACCAGAAAAAAAAAAAAAGGGAAGACTGAAATTAATAATGTTCTATTATATACTGGAAATTTGCAAAAAAAAAAAAAAAGTGCTATTACCACAAGAAAGTAAAGAAGGAAGGAAAACTGAGAGAGAAGAGGGGAAGGTAACAGGAAGATGGTAGCAATGTGAATTTTCTTAACCATTATAATTACTCCACTATGTCTATCCCATATTCCACTCCTCAAAAACATACAATAAGCCAGGCGTGGTGGTACACACTTGTAATACCAGTACTTGGGAGGCTGAGAATGGAGGATCTCAGGTTCATGGCCAGCCTCAGCTACTTAGTGAGGCACTCCACAACTTAGTGAGACCCTGTTTCAAAATAAAGAACATAAAATAGGGCTGGGGGTGTAGCTCGGAGGTAGAATGGCCCTGGGTTCAATCCCCAGTACTGAAAAAACAAAAGATGATTAAAAAGCAGGGAAAGTAATTTAAATGGTACCTGGTATATACAGAGTGTTGAAAATGATAATTTTTTTTCTATATATTTGGGATTAGGCTATGAAATCTTTGTTTTCATGCAGCCTCAGAGGTCTGGTTCAAATAAAAAAAATTTTTTCTACATAAAAAGTCATTATGTCAGGTTAACACATATATGTGTCCTTAATATTGTTCAGCTAAAAAATCATAGCATAAAATGTTTAGGTGGCTTTGCAAAGAGTCTCTTTCCAGAAACTCACTTCTGTGTTGTATCTATTTTCCATGTGTTCCCTATAATGATAAGAGGCCCATTGGTACCAAACAGGCCACACATTAGACAGTGTCCCATAAGACATAAGATTATATCTCCTTGTCAGAGGAACATCCTTAGTTTGTCTAAGTGTACTTTAGGATGTTCACATGACAGAATTGCCTAATAAAGCATTTTTCAGGACCTAACCCTATCCTTCAGTGACCCACAATGCAGTCTGAAAGAGAAAAGGGTTACAACCAGGCTGCAGATTGTCCAGAATTGTCGAACAGGAAGCTCTGTGGGCTTAGGAAATTCCCTGTTGGTAACAGACCAAATAATGTTATGTGTTGCCAGGTGTGGTGGTGCACACTTGTAATCCCAGTACTTGGGAGGCTGAGACAGGAGGATCTGGGTTTGCAGCCAGACTCAGCTACTTAGTGAGGCCCTCCACAGCTTAGTGAGACCCTGTTTCAAAATAAAGAATAAAAAATAGGATTGGGGGTGTAGCTCGAAGGTAGAATGCCTCTGGGTTCAATCCCCAGTTCAGCAAAATAATAATAATAATAATAATAATAATAATAATAATAATAATAATAATGATGGTATAATGTTATGTGAATGTATCATGTACAATTGCAATGCACTAATAAAAACTTCAAAGAGATAAGCATCCTTTAGTGCTATCACTTTATGTCCTGGGACCCCAGACCTTGGCCAATCATAATGCTTTGCTGGCGCAGACATGTTTCCCAGCAAGTTACAGTAAAGGCCAGAGGGGAAAAGTGAAAAGCCAGGATTTTTCTCCTTTTAAGGTTTTTTTTGCACTGAAACCTGAACTTCACCATTAGAAAACTAATATTTTTCCAGGGCCTCCAGCATCAGAAAAACCTAAAAATAGCCCAGGAACAGGCACCTGTAAAAGCTATGTCAGGAAGCCCCAGAACCCTTCAACACAAATCTGCAGGTCTATTCTCAATGTTCACAAACACTTCTCTATCCCTGGGAAGAGGGCCACGACGGCTTCGTTCTCATCCAGGGTTGGGGCCAACTGACCCCAGATCCCATGACAGGTGGGCAGGGAATCTGGAACGTGGGCTCCTGGATGCCTTGTGTCAAGTTGCTTCTTCTGACCTTGGAAAAATCACTTCCTCCCCTGAGTCTCACGTGTAGCAAAGCAACACAAGTGATGGATTTTCTTGTCCTTTTCAAAATACCAATCAGGACAACATTCCCAGTGCAAATTGAAGTGTGTGTGCGTGTGCTTGTGCATGCGTGCATGCTTGTGTGTGTGTGTGTGTGTGTGTGTGTGTGTGCATGCATGCGTGTGTGGGGTGTGTGTGTATGCTTGTGTGTGCGTGTGCATGTGTGTGTGCTTGTGCATGCGTGCGCGCGCGTGTGTGTGGGGGGGTGTAACGGGGAGGGCAGTAGCAGTCATGCTGGATTGGAACGCTGTGCAAAATGGACTTTTGAAAAATCTCCCAAATGGAAGTGCAGAGTGGAAGATGAACAGAGCGGCTCCCGAAGGTGTTGTGTCTTCCCACCATTCAACACACAGAGGAGGGCTGCGACTAACCCTTATCCAGCGTTTCCTACCCCTGTGCGTATACCCATCAGCTCTTCGCATTCTCACAACCACCCTCCGAGTTAGGCTACCCAAGCACCATTGAACAGCAGAGGTCATGGAAGCCCAGAAAGGGTGAGTGACTTGCTCCAGTCACCCAGCTAGTAAATGACCGGGTCAGGGATGAAACTAAATTACCATTCGCAAGCCCAGGAGCCGGAATGTCACTGTCCTCCTGGAGCGCAGTTGCTTGGTCCTCCCCCATTGGCCTCCTCATTGCCCTTGAGTTCCTGCTGATCTACAAGGTCTCTTACCTCCCCCAGAGGGTCCATGTAGAAGGGACCAGGAGGCCCAGGCCCACTCCAGCTGCTGCTGCTGCAACAAAGGCTTCCGGTCCCCATGAGTGGAGAGACTGTCCACTGCTGAGGCCCCTGGGGAAGAAGGGTTAATCCAATAAAGCAATTAGAGTTATTTAAACAATTAGCAATTAAGAGCAGAAGGGAGTCCCTCCTGCCGATGCAGGAATGGCCTCTCTCTGGTTGAGAAGAGAGGAGACGAAGAGTATTTTCTCGCATCTGGAGATGCACACGGGCATCCAGACGCACAGCCCCGTCAGAGGCACACATTGGTGGCCACTGCTTTCTGCCCTTCCCAGACAGGATGGCTCTGCCCTTTGCTCTCGCCCCCCTCTCCAGTGCCTCCCAGCTGGAAACTTCTCTGCTCCCCACTCTCCCTGCACAAGCCCCACTCTCTCTTCCTGGGCTGAGAACAGTCCTAATATGAAGCTCCTCTCTCAGGCTGCACTAGAATTTGCCAGTCCCAGCTGTGCCCACACCACCAGCTGCACACCATCGACGTTTGGCCACACCATCCTCAATCACAGCCCTGACCCACAGTCCTAAGTTAGCCTCCCTGAGGATCCTCAAGGTCCTGGGTGCAGAACCCAAATCCAAAGATGCTCATCTTCCTTATATAAAATGGCTTAGTGTTTGCATGTAACCTATGACATCTTCCTGTACATTTTCCATCATCTCAAAATTATTTATAATACCTACTATGATGTAAATGCCATGTAAACAGCCTTTATAATATACTGTTTAGGAAATAGCAAAAGAAAAAAAAAGGCTGTACATTTGGTATAGTCGTTTTTTATTCCTATTTCCTAAACAGTATATTATAATGGCTGTTTTCTTGGTATAATCACAATACTTTGTTCCAGGTGTTTTCTGTCCATCGTTGGTTGACACCATGGGCATAGGACCCAAGGATAAGGAAGGCTGACCTTAGTTAGAAATGGCCTCTTCATTTAGAAGTGCAATTATTTGTAGCATTTGATCTCGCTGTGGTTCAGGTGGGGCGCAGGGAGGGCATTCCTCTGGGAGTTCTGTCCAGCCAGTAAAAACCTCAGGATGGAGGAGTGTGGAGAAGCAGACATAGTCATTCAGTCTTCTGTTGGTGCAACCAACAAATATTGGCTTAGCACCTAGACTATGCCAAGCAAAGCTCCAGCCACCATGCCCACTGTCTCAGGGTTTCAATTCTAGCCGATGATGCTGTCCACTGAACAAACCGTCACAAAAACAATCCACTCACTGGCTCTAAGTGGAATCCGTGGTTTGACGGAGAAGAGCTGGATGCTGGCTATCTCGCCTCAGGCCCTCCTGGAGGGAGAGAGCACTAGATCAAAGAAAGGGCTAACCAACAAAGAGGGAGCTTGTGGATGAATCAAAGATGGCATCGGGGTTCCAGGTGAGATTCCGAAGGGCAGACCTCCCGGGCCTCAAAGGATAAGAGCTGTAGCTGCAGGGAGAACCCATTGGGCTGACCCACTTCAAACTCGTCCTCATGGCCAGGCGGCCGCACAGTGGGAAGGACACTGTCTCCTCCAGCCACCATCTTTGAGGTTGAATCCAGGCCCTCCATATTTTAGCAAGGAGACCTCCACACCCTTAAGCCAATTTTTCTCATTGTCAGGATCTCTAAGCCAATCCCAATGATCGCTTTCCCAGAAGTTCATTGCGAAGCTCAAACAAGGGAATGTGTGTAAAAGCTAGCTTTGCATGGACTGCCAGAGGGGCCAAGAAGTCGTGATTTTAGTTGAGTAACAGTGCGTACTCGCAGAGGCCAGATCTGGGTTTCTTTTTTTTTTTTTTTTTTTTTTTTTGCGGTACTGGGGATTGAACTCAGGGGCATTCTACCTCAGAGCTACACCCCCAGCCCTAGTTTTTATTCTTTATTTTGAAACCGAGTCTCACTAAGTTGTGGAGTGCCTCACTAGGTAGCTGAGGCCGGGCGTGGTGGCGCACGCTTGTAATCCCAGCATTCGGGAGGCTGAGACCAGATCTGGGTTTCTGGATGTCACCCTGTGGCACAAGGGATCCATCTGGAGAAAGGGCTGGTTCCAGGACTGGGGCAAGGGAAGTCCAAGGTGAGCCTGGAGCATCTCATACTGCCTCAGAGTAAAGAGGTGCTCACATGCTCAGCAAAAGATGTGAACTTGTTGAGTGAAAAGAAGGGCCAGCTTGGAGGGGCTCATGGTGGCCAAATCTGGGGTAATTCTCTCTCTCTCTCTCTCTCTCTCTCTCTCTCTCTAAATATATATATATATATATATATATATATATATATATATATGTATATATTATACTCTCTATATTATATATGCCACATATAATATATAATGATAGACTCTAACCCATAAGATAAAATAAGAACCTATGAGTCTATACTGATTATACATGTGTGGGCGCACACATGTGTACGTATACACACACATACAAATACTCCTTGACTTATGATGAGCTACATCCCAATGGATTCATCCTAAACTGAAAATATTTTAAGCAAAATGTGTCGAGGACCCCCAATCTGCTGAGCCTCATACACAGCCGCCACCGTGCAGTGTAGACTATCCATTGTTATTTCGCCTCTAGATCCTGTGGCTGGCTGGGATCTGCAGAGAATATTGAACACCTCTCACTAGTGCAAGAAGGAAGAAGGAGTCTCAGGAAACAACAGCAGCCTGTGATCTGGAATCGATGATACTAGACCAGAGAAGAAGGGAGATGGCAGAGGTGAGCGAGGACTGGGGTTAGTGACTAGCAGCCTGAGAAGGCCCAGGAGCTGCCCCTGAGGTCAGTGTAGACCTGACTCTGGGGAGGCTGGCCGAGGGGCACCTGGAGATTCTGTACTCTTTCTGCAACTCTCTTACAATTCTACATTATTTCAAAATTAAAAAGTTAAACATTTCATTAAAGAAAAAGACCAACTGGCCTAGCATTCAGCATATAAAAACATGTTCAGAAAATGGCATTTATTATCATTACTTTTAAACAGAAAGAATGGAGTTCTGGGGGTGTTTTCAGCCCCTCGTCCCTGAAAGAGCGTACCTTGTCCTCGGAAGGGCAGAGCGAGGAGGTCAGGCTGTGTTTCTGTCTGCCTCCAACTTCAAGGTTGCGGAATGACTCTGTGGAGGAGACAAATGTGCTGGGTTCCGGGAAGAAGAATGGTCCCTTTTCTTTTCACCGAGAAGAAAAAGCTGAGTGAAACAAAATTCAGAAAGCACAATAAGTCTTCAACAGCCTGTTGCTCTCTGTCAACCATTGTGCAGACCGGAGCTCAGGGCCACCGCCTGAAAAGACACTCAGCTTCTCATTTCCCGGGCAATTCGCTCAGAGTCCCTTTGTTTCTGTGAACAGAAGAACTCAGGGTTGGGAGAATTGGGAAGGTACGCACAGTGCCAGGGACATCTTAGCTCCTGGAGGCAGGAGGGTACAAGCTACCTTGGCATAAGTGAATGTCTGTGTCATTTCTCTGGTCCTAGAACTCTACCTTGCATGACATGACCTTCCTGTTATTATAGACAGAATTGACTTTCAGTGTCATCCCAGTGCTATCGGGTTTGATCCTCGGATGGTGTACCAAAAAAAAAAAACAATCAGGAAGGGAGGGAAGAAGAGGTGTCAGGAGCCAGGTTGGGCTTACCTGTTGTTCTGCCCTGCCTGGAACAGTTGATTGTCTCCCAGGAACTCTCAAAACGTATCCTAAAGGACTTCATGTGAGACTTTTGACCCAGCGTCACTCCCCATCCCTCCCTCCTTGAGTGTTATGACCCAGGAGTAAGGAGATGCTTAGAGTTTTATGAGTACCTCTCAAAATCCCATGTCCCTGTGACATTTCAGTTCAGAAAGCACCTCTTCCTAGAAGTCTTTCTCATACCTCATTTCAACCACGCCAAGGAGAGTAAATCATCCTCTGAGCTGCGGATACTTCTGTCTTTCCTCTGCCGGGCTCGCTCTGCACTACAAATCATGCTCTGCCTGGCTGTCTCCACCCTCAGACTGTGAAGTCCCTGAAGGCAAGGAGCTGGCCCCGTTCCACCTCTACGTCCTCAGCATCCCAAAGAGGGCTGGGGGCGGTAAACGTTTTCCAAGTTGAACTCAGATGTGCCTGACGGAAGAACGCATTGGGCTTTCATGAGCAAGAGTTTTTGGCGCACACGTAGGTAGTTACAGTTTATGTATTGATAAGCCATAAATTCGTCTTTTCACTATTTCTCAAGTGATGAAGTATTTGCTGATGAAATCGCTATAAAGTCTAATGAAAATCCAACACATAATAAAGAAGTGCCTAATAAAGAGGAAATGTTTCACATTTAAAAATATCATTTATTACTCCCCATAAACATACATCTGCTGAAATTGATTTTTCTCACTTTCACAGAAAGGACCGGCAGAAGTCCCAGGCTGCAATTCGGCGTAACATGCTTCCATTCTCGGCCAGACAGGACAGACATTATGCCCCTTGCAGACTTACCCACATATGAAGGACGCCTGAGCCCTAATCAGACATGGCCCAACAGATGTGGCTATGTGTAGTCATATTGGTTTATTGATTTGAACAGCAAGATCTTCTAATTATATTGTACATTAATGTGGTCAGAAAAATTTCAGATGTTTCCTTTGCAATTCCGAACAGGCAAATTGCATGAGCTTCTGATGCCCATATAATAGTTTGCCCAAAGAATTTCATATAGGCCACTGTGTTTTAGGTGCAAAACGCTTAACGTTGTCAGACAAGACCTCAGAACAAAAGACCTCAACCTAATCAAAGCCCAAAGAACTTCAGGTTACGATAAACTGGCCAATTAACCAAGGAGACCAGAAACTCACAGGACAGCCTCCGAAAGCATATAATTCACAGACCCTTTATTGCTAAGAGAGCCACATGACTCCGCTGATAATTTATTAATATGACTGTGAAATTGCACACACGTATCAAAAATCTTTCTGAAAAGAGTCAATATTTAATTTAAAACAGTTCCATTAAACGGCATCTCCATCTAGCCACGTGTTCGTGGCAGAAATCCAGACTTCGTGCTCAGGTCCTCAGTGCCCAGATCCAAATACCCACCGCGGCTTGTTGCATCATGGGCAGCCCATCTCTCTGGTGCATTAACTTCTTGCTATCCCAGCTGCCACTCCTCACCTGGCCACTGTCGTGTCTTTAGTGAGCTCCTGTGACTGCTCCCCCTGGGGTCCCCTGCACAGTGCCTCTCCCCCACGCCTCCCAAGGCCAGTGGGACCTTTCCAAAGCCATTCAGCACGCCCTCCCCTGGCTCTTTAGTGGCTTCACCTTGCCCCTGGAGAGAAGTCCGTATGTCCATACCCCTGCCTTCCAGTCTTGATTCATTCACCAGTCCGTTCATTCCCCAGTGATCTGGACCAACGTGTACATGATGCTGCCTGTTTGACAGATACCGTCCTCGGCACAGTGGCTTATCCGAGAAGACATTGACCACGCTCCTCCCCTTGACAATGAGAGCCCCAGGCCTGCAGGGAAGTAAGAGGCTCTTCCTTGCTGCACAGAGTGCTTATGGATCTCACCATGGTCGTGTGGGAGGGGCACAGAACCCCAGGGGTTTGGAGCATTAGGTGAAGAAGTGAAATGGATGTCCAGGCTAGTGCCAGTTTGAGAAAGATCAGGCAGCTTGCTTGAAGTCAGGATTGATTTATTTTTGTATTTGGCCCTGGAAATTGAACCCAGGGGTGTTCTATCCCTGAGCCACACCACCAGCCTATTCATTCATTCCTTCATTCATTCATTTATTCATCCATTCATTCATTTATTTATTTTTGAAATAGGGCCTTGCTAAGTTCGTGAGGTTCTCACTAAATTGTTGAGGCCATCCTCAAACCCCCAATCCCATCTCAGCCTCCCAAGTACTAACTGGGATTACAGGCGTGCACCACCACTCCCGTCTCAGGGATGTATTTATTTATTTATTTTTTAATTGTTGGCAAAAGTCATCCAGCAGAAGCTTGCACTCAGGAGAGCCATCCTAATCAATTTGCTTTTTAGAGCGACCTATTATCTCAAGGTCTTTCCTGTCACTGGCTTGCTGCAACCTCTCTGGTGCAACTGAAATTTGTCTGTTTCGCTGAGATTATTTCACGTTTAACTGTTGTTGACTTTCAGTAGATCTCGCAGCTTCCTGACACGAAGTAGGAAGGGGTAAATTGGTCCAGGGAGGGTGAGAAGAAAGCTGGGAGGGGGGATGTCCCAGAGCAACCATGGCCTAACATTCTCTACGTGACCGTGAAGGTCCAGTGCAAATCCAAGCACTAAATGAGACCTGAAAAGGGCTTATCGCGCTTGTTTGTACAGGTGCGAGGGCTGCGTGCCTGGATGGACCTGACATGTCACAGGCTAGCGCCGCTCCCGAGCTGAAGACAGGACTGGGCTGCGGTGTTTGGGATCTGAGCTAATGGGAGTCTGGTGCCCTGGGTTCATTATGCCCTACACCTTTATAAACGCCCTCGTCCTCTGCTTATTCAGCCATGGCCTGCTTCCCTGACTTGAATTGCTTGGGACAGCCAGGTCTCTCCTGAGTGACTTGTCGAGTTGTATTATGGTACCTGACCTACTTTGTACAGGTCTCACTGCGGTGAAAGCAGCACAGTCCCCATCCATGTCCTCAGGACATCTGGCTAGAGACAGCATAGACTCGGGAAGGGTCCTCCACACTCAGTCATCCTAACCTCGTCCCCACCCCTGCTTCCATGAGCATCTCAGCTGCCCTGCCATTGAAGAGAGGCTTGGGGGCCAACACCCATGCACCCCGGACAAGGGACATCTTCCCACTTCCCCTCCTCCTCCATTCAATAAATATTTATTGATCACTGGTTCTGTGTCACCCGCCTTAGGCATTGGCACAGGACAGGGACAAAGCAGGCACTGTTTGCACGCCAGTCCAAGCAATACGCCAAGGAGTTAATCACAGGGTTGTGTAATCACAAGCAGTAATCTCTCTTTGAAGGGACAGGAGGAAGAGTGACAAGCAGACTACAGAGGGGCACTATACCGAGCCTGAGATGCTACGATGTGCTCTTGAAGGAGAAGAAACTCAAGAGCTAAGAGCCAAGAGAAGAGCTGGAGCCAGGCAATGGGGTCAGCTGGAAGGACACTCTGCCAAAGGCGCTATGAGTGTAAATTCAGAGTGAATGAGGAGAGCGTGCGCCAGGGCAGCATGGCTGGATCAGCAGGTAAGGGATCTCTGAGTTTGGGGTCCTTTGGGGCTCTTCAAGGGCCTGTGGACCACGCTGATGCCTTAGTCTTGACACTCAGATCAATGATGAGAGTTTTAATCAAAAGAATGGCAAAAGAAGGACCTTCAACAAGCAGTTGGCCCAACAGAAGAAGAAAAAAAAATAGATCAATTGTTTATATTACTAGGACTTGCAATTTTTATTTTTCCTAGGATTAACAGGGGACTTCATGGCATCCTGGCCAGACAATGCTGTCTGTGAATCTCAGCGTGGTCTCTGGCTAGGTGAAAGATGCAGACAAGTCCTTCTTATTCATTAATCATCCAGGTTTTGTCTTACCTTTATCGACCGAGCCAATGATCATTTTGGGTGGATCCCAACTTGCACGGCCGGTGGTTTCCAAAGCTCTGCTGGGAAAGTTCATTTGATTCAACCACAAACAATTCTTGAACACCTACTCCATACCAAGCTCTGGAACTGGAAACACAAATAATACACCAGCTTTCCCTCGGGGACCTCACAGACCAAGGCCGCAATGGGAGGCTAGAAGCCAGATCTATCAACTGAAGATGTTTGACTCCCTCGATGTTTTGGAAAAACAAAACAATGAATCTGAATTCCTTTGGCTGGGCGTGTGCTGGTTAGCTGCTCCCAGACCCCGCCGCTTCCTATTGTCACAACCAGACTGATGGCACAGGTGTATCCGTCATCCTGGTCCAGGGAGGAGTTGGAACCTACGACAACCCTGGATCGATGAACTTTCACAGAGAATGAAGCAGGGATTCCTGTGCAAACAGAACCGAGAAGAAAGGAGAATGATCCAGTTTAAAAAAAAAACAAAAAACAAAAAACAAAACAAAACCTCCTAAGAATGTACCCAAAGTGTTTGCAACTGCACACACATGTGACCATTGTAAATGCAATGAAAGTCACATCGTAATGAGACACTCAAGCTTGGGCTGAGTCCATTGAAGATCACAAAAGGGGAAGATGACATCTGTGATTGTTTTACAGTTCAGGCCAGGAAACAAAAATTTCCATATGGGAAAAGGCTAGAGAATAAGTCAAGGAAAAACTATAACCACACCCCAAGTTCAAGTTCAAGGTGCAAATCTATTTATACTTGATTTCCCTCTCTGGGCACAACTTTGTCTCTGCCTCACCTTCTCAGTTCTTAACGTCAGTTTAGTCATCACGACATGCAGGTAGTCCTTCAAGGCTCTCAAGATCATGTGTGGGTCCCGGGTCCCCTGCTCTTCCAGCAAGTCACAATCATTCACGTTGCCTGATTGCGTCTCTGTCTTCCTCAGACATCACAGCTCTTTGAAGATGGGCAAAGTCCTTCTTGTTATCCTTGGGCCTTACTGCTTGGCAAGGTGAGGACCACTGTTAGGAGTGTGTGATTACTAAGAGATAAAACTGAAGGAAAGAATGAATCACGGTTGCCTGCAAGATTTGTTATGACACTGGCTATCTACTTTCTAGAATTAAAGTTGAAAATCCACTTTAACAAGATTATATTGAAGGGGTAGAGTAGGGTTTGAGCAGTGTGCTTGTTCAACAAATTATTTACTGATTAAGGGTTCTAACCTGTGAATATACCTTGGGAATATAAAATCACAATAATGAGATACTGGGGAGGTGGAAAATGAAAGAGTGGAAAATAATATGGCAAGGTGGAAAGAAACCAGACAGCTGAGTCTGTGCATAATGGCAGAAACCATATATTGATACATTTTTTTAAAAAAATTGTCAAAACTCATATTGCAGCATGAGGTAGAAAGCTAGCCACACTTCTACAAGATAGAAAGCTAGCCACACTTCTACAAGTAATCCCTTTGCAAGACAAACACTCTGCAGGACGATCATCCCATAATATTCCCACAAAGGGGAACTTTAGAAAGAGCACCTGTGCATGCAAATCACCTTGAGCGCTTCTTAAAAATGCAAATTCTTGGGCTCTGCCTATAGAACTTCTAACTGAGACTATCTGAAGCAAGCCCAGACCTGCATCTGGGTGGTCATTGGAGCACACTTCTGGAAACAGGGCCTCCAAGACTGCAAAGTCAACCTCCACATTGCACAAATGAGGAAACCGAGGCTCAGGGACTCAGTAAATTGCCCAAGTTCATGTTCTGCGAAGTGGCACATCCAGGGCTCTAACCCGATCAGGACCATATTCCCTTGCAATAGAGCAGTTTGCTCAGTGGTCTGGTTCTTCTTTCTAGATAAGACAGATGGAGACAATGTGTCTAAGGAGAAATGAAGAAATAGATATGTAGAAAGTGCCTCGTGGAAGGGATTTTTCTAACTTCCATAACCCCCATAGAAAGTGCTCTAGATAAATGCTCCTACAACGCGGCTCTTCACGTGTTCCTTCCTTCAACTGCAGCGCCATTCTGGACACACAGAAGAGGAGGATGGAGATTGAATAGTCACTAATTGCGGGAGGCAGAGGAGAGGTCTGGCGGTATGAAATCCCTATGTGTGGACTTCAGAGAAGCAAGGTCTCCTATGGGAGAAAGACTCTACGATGCACAATCAGCCTGTGTTTGCAGTGATGGGGACACGCACCTGCACAGCAGAGAGATCAGGAAACATTGAAAACTTACAGAAGGGTCCGGGGACTGTTTAGTCCTGAAAGCCAAATGCAGCCTCTATTGAATTACAAGACCCTGGTGTCTGTGAATTGGGCTTAAGATCCGTTCTATGCCCATAGACCTCACTCTGAAAAGGTGTTTGAGCAAGGTCAGCCCACACACTTACCTCTGTGGTTGCCATTAAAGTCACTTGGTCATTGAGATAGAAAATTAATTTATTTGAGTTTCTGTGTGGGCCCCTGTACTCCCAGGCCCCTCTCTGTACCTACTTCAAGCCAGAAGGGGTCAATAAGTTTCACATGTACTTTTAAGTCAAGCCCGGCTTTATGGACAGGACTTCATGCCACGAGTTTTATTTACATGACTTTATCTAGTCCTCACATTTCTTTGGCTAAAGTCGGTGCTTCTGCTTCACATTTTACAGAGAGAAAAAAAAATCAAGCTAGAAAAAGAGAGTGACTCGCTTGATAACACACAGCCAGTGGGTATCAAAGTCAGAAATCCAATCCAGATCTGGAAACTAGCACACTACACTGTTTGATATTTCTGCTGATTTTTCTCAACTCTCATTGCTTCATCCCAATTACAAAGATGTAGGGCATGAAAGATCCACCAACTGTGCTCATGCAATTGCAAAGCCCAGCAAGCGGACCCCCCGCCCCACCCGAGCATGGAGCATATAGGACATGCAGCCTTACCACGTGGAGGGGCGAGCGCTTGAATTTGTGGTTACAGACAGGAAGGGGATAGTGTTTCATAGGCAGGCAAGAAGAAGGGCCACAATTTCATGGAAGTATTTGTTTGTGTGCATGCGTATACATTTATAAGGAATAGTAATTATCTAACTTGTGGAATATAGAAATACATTATTTCAAAATCTACGTATGGGACATCTGTACATATTCCATAAGATATATATTAGATATTCTGTAAGATATATATATATATATATATATATATATATATATATATATATATATATATATATTAGAGAGAGATGATGTCACATCTTTTTCCTCTGTTGTATTCCCATAATAGAATTTAATTACACAGTATTTTCTGATTATAATAAATCATGATATGGTTAAGTATAGTATATTGCTTGTATGTGTAGGTAAGTGTCAGCGCAAAATGTCATATTTAAAAGGATGCTACAGAACCCTTCTTCTCTGGTTGACAAATACTACTACTACCAATGAAAGCAGATACAATAACACGTGTACCTACTATGAGCCCAGCATCAATCTGCAGGTTTTAAATACATGGCTTCATAATACTGCCCTGCCAGATAGATGTGGACAAAACCTCTTCCTTTGTCTTCTGGATGCTCAGCTAAAGGACGTTTCTCAGATTAAACTGCAGAAAGGTTGGGTCATGAGATGGATTTCTGGCCATTGGACTATGGCTGAAAGTGACGCACACCACTTCAAGTCGTGTCCTCTGAAAACAGTCCTGTCCTGTGGTCTCTTGCACTTACTTTGCTCAACAGCTGGACAATGTAGGAGACAGGGACCGAGGGGCAGGTCAGGCACCACAGTCCTGCGGAGCCCCAGGAAGGGCAGAGCCAGGGCCACTGAGCGGCTCCACAGAGCAGAACATCTTGCCCCACTCCCTGCTACGCTCTGACGGAACACTCCATGAGATTAGATACAAATGATGTGGACCTAATATTTGCACACACATATATGCACACATATGTTCATACATAAATGCATGATGGGCTTACTTATAGACCAGGCTGATTGTGTGTGCACAATTTCACTCTATGAAATTCGGGGGCTGTTTGTTGTAGCAGCAGCTAGTACTCCCTGGGTGGCACAGTACTCTTAGCCTCGCTTTGCCTGTAAGCAAACAAATTTGTTGGAACTTTGCAGCCGGGTCAGCAGAGTCTTGCAAACCACACACCCACTGTGAGCGCGCACAGCTCCGCCTGCAGGTCACGTGACCTAGAGGTGCCCTGAAGACAGGCTCTGCCATCTCCTCCGGGGCTCCTCCTGGGACTGAGGTGAGGGTTGCTGGGTTCTCTTTTGCCCAAAGATTATTTAAAGCCACACCAGCGGCTCCTTTCCCACAGTTCTGGGCTGGTGGTGGATGAGTAAGTCCCAGCTGGATGCTGGCCCCAAAGAATTCCAGCGGCATTGGACGTGGCTCCGGGGAAGTCGGACTCCTGGCAGGGAGATGTCACAGGGAACCACACAGAACAATTTCTTGGAAGGACATGCTGTGTTGTGACTCCAGGGACAGAAATGGTCGTATGTTGATGTATGTTCTGTGCAAGCACACACGATGAGCCTGGTCTGTAAGTAAGCCCATCATGCATTTATGTATGAACATATGTGTGCATATATGTGTGTGCAAATATTAGGTCCACATCAGTTTGTCTCTAAAACACTGCTGTATTGTAACTCTGTGCATATATATACAATAGAGCAGTGTTTTAGATACAAACTGTTTTAGATATTGCGCAAATATATATAAGAGGATATATATAGAGAGAGATATTGCACAAATATATATAAGATATATATATATATCCTCTTAATACACGTATATGCAAATATATAAGACAACTTCTATCCATGTCTTTATATATTTGCGTCGGTGTGTCGGCAAACACACACATTCGAGGTATTAAAAGCATCTCCCAGCAAGTGGGATCACATCTTGTTTCTCTTAATTTCACGAGCCACCAAAAATTCCACATGAAAGCAGAGAGCAGGGACTTCAAATAAACACCAATGTGCCGTCAATATAACCGCGGGTGTGAGAATTATTTAAAAACCCAGTGACTCAACAGTATGCGCTGATTTCCCCCTTCATCCGGGGAGGGGGAAACTGGGCAGGGGGGTCCCCGTGGCTGCCAGGAATGGCAGTGCGCCCCGGCCAGCGCTCCCTGACCACCCAGGTCTGGTCTCTGTACCGCTGATAGATATGTTTTGACAAGTTCTATTAAGTACAAAGACGGCCACGGGGGCCACATGTGGAGTTGATAGAGCGCGAGGCAGAGAGGCCGATCTCAGTGTGAGGCCCGCTGACAGCGCTGGCCGCCAGGAAACGCGAGCTTGCCCCTGTCGTCCTGTGCTGGGTCTCAGAGAGCCCCACCGCACCCAGGATACTGGGGAGGGCGGCCTCCCCTCGGTTTTCTATTTCTGTCTCCTGATTGCCAGCACGTCAAGGATTTTTTTCAGAACTACAATTGGCCCAGGAATCTTAGAAGGCTGGGAGCTGCAGAGGGTCTCTGTCTAGCTTCTCTAGTCTAGCTTCTTCCTCCCGGTACCTGTCTGCTGAAACTGCTCAGGGAGCAGCGGAGTTGGCAGGCACACCTGGGCCGATCCCTCTCCCCTCTCTCACCATCTTGAATGCGTCAGCGACACCCTCCAGAGCCCTCCTAAACAAGGTTTGGCAACGGCAAAAACAAACACTATTCTACAACATCTTTGGATGCGCTTCCAAAATGCAAAAGCAATTAATCAGTAGTCTCCCTGAGATCCCGCTCAATGTGGCTGCTGTCTTTGACACGGAGCTCGGCTTTGATGGCAGCCCAAGAAGCATGTGAAGAAGGCCCAGAAAGTGGTAATGGGCTTCAATTATTTATTTGTTTAGAAGACTGGGGAGTAGAACTTAAGCTGTAAGCACATAGATAATCCATCTAAGGCCCTCCCGACAGTGAGGTCTTTAGCTCCCTGCCTGAGCATTCTGCTTGGAAAGGGCTGGTAATTTCACCAGGTCTGGCATGGATCCAAAGGTTTCCTCTGTGTGTGTGTGCGTGTGTGTCTGCGCGGGTGCGCATGCGTGCATATTTAAGCAAGCTATATTTGGGGTATCTGAATATCTTTGAGCCTTCCATAAAGCCTGCTGCTTCTAATTACTCAAATGTCCAGGCTGTGCTGCTAGTTTCTAATGGATGGAATTTCGGTGTGCTGGATTTTCGTGGTTTTATGGAAAATTAGAATCTCTCTGAGATTCGGTGATTTAGCAACGTATTCTCAAGACATGGCGTAATCATCTTCATAATTGATGGCGGGGAAGGAAGTCGCTTGCAGCCTCAGTTATTCTCAGTGGTGAACTTTGTCCCTGGCAGTTTATTATACGTGTGGAAATATCGTGATGGATCTGTCATCCCAGGAAATTTATGACAGTAGTCTCTATGCCCTTCAGAATGCACAGGCTGACGATGCAGGCAGGGGCCAGGCGGTGGGGTCTCCTGAACGTGCGAACAGTGCAGGGAATTACACACAGGCTCAAGAAATAAACTTTGCTCAGATAAAACAGTGGGCTAGCCGGGCGTGGTGGTGCACGCTTGTAATCCCAGCATTTGGGAGGCTGAGACCGGAGGATCCGGGTTCACGGCCAGCCTCAGCTACCTAGTGAAGCAGTCCGCAACTTAGTGAGACTCGGTTTCAAAATAAAGAATAAAAAATAGGGCTGGGGGTATAGCTCGGAGGTAGAATCCCCCTGAGTTCAGTCCCCAGTACTGCAAAAACAAACAAACAAACAAAAAAACAGTGGGCCATGTTTTAGCCCAAGTTTGCATAGACCTGTGAAACAGGAATACGTCCCTTCTGAGACTTTTTTTTTTTCCACATGCTTATAAATTTCAAGGTTCTCTTCAAAAGCTGTCTCATGCACAAAGTTCCCTTGGTTGGATGCGGTCTCCTTTCCTGAATTCACTCCCCACCTGATTCATGGTCATTTTCTCTTGAAGGATTTTAGCTTGTTTTTCATGTCTCACCACTTGTTTTGAATGATAAATTCCTCCAGAGAAAGACCTGGGTTGTTTTTTATTTGTTTGTTTGTTTGTTTGGTACTGGAAACTGAATCCAGGGGCATTCTACCACCAAACTACACCCCCAGCCCATTTTATTTTTTATTTGAAATAGGGTCTTGCTAAGTTGCTGAGGGTCTCACTAAATTGCTAAGGATGTATCAAATCTGCCATCCTCCTGTTTCAATCTCCTAAAAACTGGGATTATAGGCATGTGCCACCATGCCCAGCTGGTTTTGCTGATTTTTAATGTTTTACTATTGTATTTAGTCTATAATTATTGCTTAGCAATTATTGGATGGATGGATGAATGAATGGTTAGATGGATGCATGGTTGAATTGGTGAATGGAAAATAAAAACTATTATCTTTTTCTTCATACACACACACACATATTTATATATATACATATACATATATATATATATATATATATATATATATATATATATCAAAGTCACAGATTGGTAACCTTATTTCATACAGATTTTAGTATCTCTCTGTTTGGAGTTGAATAATGCCTTCCAAAAATGCATGTCTACTTGGAACATGATGTAAGCTTATTTGGAAATAAGGTCTTTGCAGAGATAATTAGTTAAGTTAAAGTGAAGTCACACTGGCCTTGGGGTATCTTCATAAAAAAAGAATAGACAGTCAGAATATTATGTGAAGGTGGAGGCAGAAACCGGAACCAAGAAACGCCAAGGATTACCAGCAACTGCAAAAAGCCAGGAAGAGGTTAAAAAATTCCTTCCCTATAGCCATCCAGAGAACATGGCCCGGCCACAGCTCGATTTCAGATTCTGGCCTCCAGAACAAGGAAAAATAAATAAATTTCTGATGTTTAAGGCACCAATTTATGGCGGCCCTAGGAAACTTACACATTATCCAAAAACTCACTTTGCCGAGAAGGGACTAGCTGTGTCCAGCTGGGCTTTAACCAAGGATCTAAAACAGGATCGGGCCTCCCCTGGCAGGGGAGGCTGACTGTTGCCAGCCCAGAGTCCAGAGTTTTTCCATCCTCCAAAGAGCTGGTCTCCCAGTGCCAGGAAGGCAGGAAAGGAAAGAGGAGAGCAGAAAACGTAACAGAAAATGGAGAGGAGACAAGTATGGTTCCAAGTCACTGGATGAGGACTGAGGGTCACAGTGACAGGCTGAGGTCAGGCTGGCCAGATTCCACAGGGGGGCGAGGGAGGGCCATTCCCAGCAGCGACTTTTGACTCTTCTTGGTGTTCATGACAGTGCATAAGACCTGGGTGGTGTAGCCTTGGCTAACAAGCTGGGGATGGAGCAGAGAGAATCCTCAAACCACCTAAAACTCCAATTCCACCTCGGCACTTTCCTCCCTAAGCCTCTGGCCACCTCTTGTTTTTGTGCCCCCCGCCCCTTAGATTCACTTTCAAATAAAACCTCAATCAAGACTATGATTCAAGTCCTTGCAAATAATCCATAAGTGTGTGCAAGTTGGGGAGACGCCACTCTGCACCCACATTTCTTCAGTTTGTAAGTTCTGGACAGTGTGAGTAAGACACTAAGACGCTGTATGATACCTAACTCAAGTGCAAAACCTCACTAATTCACGCTAATTATCTGGAGGGCCTTCTGAGTGAATGATGAGAAATGGGATCTAAGGAATATTTTTTTTTAAATCAACCCAATATTATTTCCTTCAAGGACGGGCCCTAAGCAGAAGAAGTAGGCCAGCGGTACAGTTAAGTGGTAGGCCTCAGAGGATGGGACTTAATGAAGAGATAAGATGACTGGTAATTAGTCCATCGTTTGTTTGTGTGGCGAAGGGTGCTTGGAGGAGCTTGAGGGTGCTCGAGACCAGTGCGTGCTCGGAAGGAGCTGAAATATTTCCCCAGAAATGTGTTCATACGACTAATTGGTTTAACGCGGCCATTGATTGGGCTCCATATACTTACCCCAGTGTTTATGTCGGAGATGTGCAGGGCTCTGAGGTCTCCCCTGGCTTGGGGACCAGTATGAAGTGACACAGGAGGAGGACACTGCCCAGGGAAGAGTCAGCCCCTGTTATGCACAAATCTGCGGTGCCCCACCAGGAGATGATCACCTCACACAGAATAATGCAAAAGCAAGAAGGAGTTTTATTGCTAGCTCAAGCTGGGGTCCAAGTCTCATCCAACACAGTGGAGTCTTGACAAGGACCCCCACTCTGGCTTTGTTCAGCCTTTTATAGTGGAAGTGTACACAGGAGGGAATGGGATTGGTGAAATCTTGTTGCCAGGGCAGAGAGAGACTATGGGGACCATAAGGATTGGCTGGTTTGTCCAGAATACGGGGTGTATTGGGATTGGTTTGGCCCTTTAGGGCGGGACCTAGGGACCGGAATTGTTTGGTCATTGGACAAAGACATCTAGTGGGCCTGGGGACTCTTATCTTCTCTGATTAGCTTCAGGGCCGTTTTGCCTGGGAAAAACCGAAACAGGCGCAGGCCTGCTAATCTTTTAGACTATCATGGCAGTCCCCTACACCCCGACTAGCAGTGAGCTGTTGTCATTTGAGGGACACAGGTCTTGACCTTCTAATATGAAATGCTGACTTGTGTCAATTGCAGGCAATACTTAATCACTCTTACTGATCCCAAAAATCAGTGTTGTCTCTGAAGGTGAATATGCCTTCTGTTTTTTGTCCAGTGATGCAGGGAATTTGACCTTGATTTTGTCCAGTGATGCAGGGGATTTGACCTTGGCTTTAACCCTGCTGTCGACTGTGTGCCTCTCAGTATATTGCTGACCTCCTCCTCTCTGTTTTCAACTAAATGGGATGCCATATACAACTATGTTTTCCAAAAGCCGTACGTCACGTGCAAATTTGAGAAACAACTATGATATAATCATTATCAAGCAGATACAACTATGATACAATCATTATCAAGCAGACCCAGCAGGTATAGAATTTTAGTAACTCAGAGTTCAAAGAATTGTGTTTCCTGTTCAGAAGTTCCAAGTGAGAAGTGTGTCCTTTCTGAGCCAGACCAATGTGGTCTGAATCCTAGTTTTCTTTCTTGCTAAGAGTGTTTTCGCCATGATCGTAAGCCTCTCAACCTCTTAATTACAGGCATGCCTAGTGAAATTGGAAAAAAGTAGTGTTTAAAAAAGGTATACAGTGCTTCACATAGTGCCTGGCTTATAAGAAGTGCCTAATAAGTGCTAACTCAATGTATGACAGACAAATAAACTCGTGCCCATCAGGGAACAGGCATGTGGATATTTAATACCACATTACTCGTGGTGCAAAAATATGGGAGACAGCCTGGGGTGCAAATTATAATGAAATAAAACAAACTAATAAAAAATAACAAAACAAACTAATAAAATAAGCAAATAACAAAATAATCAATAAGCAATAAAATAAAAATATCAATAAGCAAATAATAAAATCAATAAGCACATCTTAAAACATCAGTAAAAATGATAGCAATTTAGAATATAACTTAAAATGTAACATATATAACTTAACACGCGTGGGTGGCCATGTGCAAAGGAGTATACCTGTAATCCCAGTATTTGGGAGGCTGAGACAGGGGGATCACAGGTTCAAGGCCAGCTTCAGCAACTTATCAAGATCCTGTTCTAAAATAAAAATGGCTAGGAGTGCAGCTCAAAGATAGAATGTATCTGGGTTCAGTCCCCAGTTTCAACACACACACACACGCACACACACACACACACACACACACAAGAGTAGAAAACAGTAGTTATTTTGCAAGAACTCATGACTACATACTGAAGATGGATGGAGAGAAAGCCAAGTGAGTATTGAGGTAAAGGTGAGTGAGTGAATGACATCAGACAATAATGTATGATGAGCACATGTGTGTGTGTGTGTGTGTGTGTGTGTGTGTGTGTGTGTGTGTGTGTGGTACTGGGGGTTGAACTCAGGGGCATTCTACCTCCGAGCTACACCCCCAGTCCTATTTTTTATTCTTTGTTTTTGAAATAGGGTCTCACTAAGTAGCTGAGGCTGGCCAGGAATCCGGATCCTCCTGTCTCAGCCTCCCAAGTACTAAAATGTAGTTCTTGTTATTATAGGACCCAACGAGTCCAGCTTTCCAGGAATAATTTTTAGAAATTCACTGCCTATATTACTTTCCTGCGGCTGCTATAACTGCCGCAGATAGGTGGCTTAACACAACCAAAATGGCTACTTTCAAAGTTCTGGAGGCTGGAAGTCAGAAATCTGGGTGTGGGCAGTCTGGGCTCCCCGCGGGGAATGCTCTGGGAGAGAATCCATCCCTGCTTCTTTCTTCCAGTCCTGGTGGCCGTCAGTGTTCCTCGACTGACCATCCTTCATATTCAGATTATGCTTCATAATCTGCCTCTGTGGTCACACTGCACTTTCTTCTCTGTCTCCCATCTCCCAATTGTCTTTTTCTCTGATGAGCGCACCTGTCACTGAATTAAGACGTCACCCCGATGACCCAGCGTCATCTCATCTCATGGTCCTTAATTACGTCTGCAAAGACTTTTTTTTTTTTTTCCCCAAATGAAGCTGAATCCATAGGTCTGGGAATTGAGCCCACTACCCTACTTAATGGGATCCTGGAAAGGCAAGGAATCGAGTGCCTGCTACCCACACAAGGAGATAGTGTCTCTGCTCGCTTTTGGGGCCGTCCTCTACAGGATGCTCGGGAAATCCACAGGTGCGAGCATGAAACCCTCAGAACTAACTCTGGCTCCTGGAGCAGAACCATGGAGGATTCCCAACCTCCCTCAGTGCGCTGCTGATGGATCCAACAGCATGTGATGCAAAGAAGCAAGCCCTCCGAGGCTCACAACCCTCCAACTAAGACCACGTCACCCGCTGTCACCTCCAGACCCACATGACCCATGCAGTCCCCACCTGCCCTGCACCCACAGTCGCTGACCCCAGCACAAAGGCCACGTTCCCATGGAAACCTCCCGAGATGCCCATCGCCCCAGCTCTTCTCGGTTCTCAGCACTGCTGGGGACTTCCGTGCAGATGGTGGGATGGAAAGATAGAAGCTGCGTGAAGGAAAAGAGAGGAGATCCGCTTCACCGGAAGCCGGGGCAGCTGCAGTGGCGCTGTGCCGGTGCATCCTGGGATTGATGCTAGTCCTTCAGGCCACCAGAGTTTGCTGCCAGGACAGCTCCTCCCAGGGGCCCCGTGGCCCACTTCTCTGCACACTGTTCCTTCTTGTGAGGAAGGAAGGAAGGAAGTGCTCTCTCTCTCTCTCTCTCTCTCTCTCTCTCTCTCTCTCTCTCTCTCTCTCTCTCTTTTTTAAACTGGTGCATTGTAATCATAGATCTTTGTTAAGTACAAGCTGGTAAAGGCATACATGCACATATTTCTCATTTAACCCTTACCCGATTCCCACCCCACTCCCTCGCCCTCCCTCCTTCTCAAGTTCAGTTTAGTGATTGACTTTGATATGCTTGTGAAAGTCCATCATGTGCACTAGGGTGCCCCCCCCCTCACCATCACCTTCAGCTAAGTCACCTTCTTTGCTCATCTAAGGTTTCTCCTTCTTCATCTGGAATCCCTCTTATGCCCCATTTTCTCCCTAGCATCTGCATATTAGGGAGAACATACGATTTTTTACTTTTTGTGACTGACTAATCTCACTTAACATAATGTTTTCTAGTTCCATCCATTTCCCTGCAAATGACATGATTTTGTTCTTCTTTATGGCTGAGTAAAATTCCATTGTGTACATATCCCATAGTCTTTTAATCCATTGTTCTGTCAGTGGACATCTTGGCTGCTTCCACAGTTTGGCAATTGTGAATTGTGTGGCTATAAACATAGATACACGTGCATGGGTGCTCTTTTTTCCTCTACTCTCATTCCATCACCAACACAAACCACTCCTGGCACGCACCACACCTTCAGAGACCAGGCAGTTCTGTAGAAGTGGACAGAATTCAGTTCTGATGCTGTCTACAGGCAGATGGGGGGGGGGGTCCCCACAGGTGGAGGGCTCGGTCCCAAGACTGCCCCCCCAGGTGCCACTCAGAAACCCCAGGAGGTTTTGCCTGTGCTTCCAACTAGGGGGGGGGCTATTAACTGGGGCTCCCCCACCTCCTCCTAGGGCTCGATTAATTCACTTATGTTTCCTTCTTTTTTCTGGTTTACTGTAAAGAACATTACAAAGGATAATAAGGAAGAGATGCACGGGGAGGAGGAAGGGGAACACGAGGCTTCCGTGCTGTCAGGTGTGCCAGCCCTCAGAAACCTTTCTGCTCTCAAACTTTGTTTGTTTTTTGTTCTTTTGCCTTCTTAATTTTTTTTTTTTTTTTTTTTTTTGCAGTACTGGGGATGGAACCTGGGGGCATTCTACCTCCGAGCTACAGCCCCAGCCCTATTTTTTTTATTATTTATTCGGAAATAGGATCTCACTAAGTTGTGGAGGGTCTCACTAAGCAGCTGAGGCTGGCCGAGAACTCGGATCCTCCAGTCTCAGTCTCCCAAATGCTGGGATTACAAGCCTGCGCCACCATGTCCGGCTGCCTTTTAAAATTTTGTTTAATTTTATTTTGTACCCAGGTGCGTTCTACTTCTGGGATACACCTACAGCCCTACTTTATTTTTTTATTTTGAAATAGAGTCTCACTAAGTTGCTGAGGGTCTTGCTAAATTGTCTAGGCTGGGCTTAGAACTACAGTCCTCCTGTCTCAGCCTCCTAAGCACTGGGATTCCAGGCGTGCAGCCCTGCACCTGGCTTCTTTGGGGGGTTTATGAAAACTTCACAGCATGGACATGATCGGGTTTTTATGGAAACTACACAGCCTGATGACTGAGATGCACCAGGCCTATGGAACAGCATAACTTCCTCCGGGATATGAGGGAGGACTCCTTTGGAATGAGGAGGATCTTATGACCTACTATCAGAGAACAGGGCAGAGAGTTTCTTTATAGCCAGATCCAAGACAGAAAGAATGGAAAGAAAAGAAGGAAGGAAGGAAGGGAGGGAGGGAGGAAGGAAGGAAGGGAGGGAGAGACTGAGGTTTTAGCTCAGATATAGAATGTTCTTGGGCTCAATCCTCAATATCAGCACACACATATACACACACACACACACACACACACACACACACACATACACACACCAGTATTTTATAGAAAATATATATGCACAGATACAAATAAATAGAGAGCCATAGATATATCACATTATGTTACAGGTGATCCGGTCAGGTAGCATACAGTAAAAAGGCTTTGACAGTCCTGGGTTTGAATCTTGCTTGGTTTTCAAATAAACTGCACTGGGAAGGTTATTTAAATCTTCCCAACTATAAGCATTACCTGGAACCTACTCTCATTCTGGAAAAAAAAAGGTTAATAAAACCTACTCATTAGGGCTTTTGAGAGTTGTCTAAATAAAGCACTTAGCACAATGAGTTAGCCTCCACAATCAATATTAACTGGTATCACTAGTTATTGGTTTATCACTGTTTACATACTGACATTTAAAAACATATTTTACAAAAAAAAAACTAACAATGTGTACTTTGACACTCAAGTGCTCATTCATTTAAAAACTTCAGTGACCTTGAACAAATCAAACTGCTGCACCTGAGGGGTTCCCAATTATTCCAAAGGCAAATATTTCATCTCAAATCCGTATTATCTTTGTGTGTGTGTGTGTGTGTGTGTGTGTGTGTGTGTGTGTGTGTGTGTGGTGTTAGGGATTAAACCCAGGGGTGTTCTACCTCCAAGATTCACCCTAAGCCCCCATTTTATTTTTTATTTGGAAACAGGGTCTTGCTAAGTTATTGAGAGCCTCACTATGTTTCTGAGGCTGTCATCAAACTTGTAATCCTCCTGTCTCAGCCCCTCAAGTACTGAGATTACAGGCAAGTACCACCATACCTCTCTCTCAAAATTCACAATATCTCCATTCAAATATATACCCTCTTATCCCTCACAGGGGCCTCACTACTATCCTCTTGCATCTTTTGTTAATGTCACTGGACTGACCTTTGAATAAGTGTGTAAAACCCAAGCATAAAGGACCAGGACAGTCAGCAAACTTCTTGCCAAGTGACAGCTTCCAGAGGAACTGGCAATGACTCCTTTCTTCAGCTACTGTAGATTCTCCAGACAAAATCTCAATCTACCAAACAATTCAGTGATACGGCTCCAAGCATGACCTTTAAATTTGCACATGAGCTTCGCCGCAAATGGACTACATGGTGGAAAATTATAGATCAATTGAGTTAAGCAACAACTTCTTCAGGTAAAGCCCAACAAGAGAGTCAACATCCTAGAGCCGGGCGAGGTGGCACACGCTTGTAATCCCAGTACTTGGGAGGCTGAGACTGGAGGATCCAGGTTCGAGGCCAGCCTCAGCTACCTAGTGAGGCTCTCCGCAACTTAGTGAGACCTTGTTTCAAAAATAAAGAATAAAAAATAGGACTAGGGGTGTAGCTCAGAGGTAAAATGCCTCTGGGTTCAATCCCCAGTGCTGCCAAAAAAAAAAAAAAAAAAAAAAAAAGAGAGAGAAAGAGAGTCAACATCCTTGCACCACGATTTGGTAAGTATGACTGTATCTTCATTCTGAATCCCTGGTGGTAGGCTTATGGGGTTCTCCTATTTGTCTACAATACGAAATTACCCACTTGTGGCAACTATCCAGGTACCATACTTCAGCACTAGGACTAAATGAATATGAGTCCATGGATAAGCTGAAGCAGCTGTTAATGATACCTCTTCCCCCGTAGAGCCCACCAAGAACTCACATGTCCAGCACTTTGTGGAAACTCCCAAACAACAACCTGAGCCTCTGAGGCACAGGGGAGAGGGGTAGAAACTCCCCAGGTTGGGTCCAGCATGACAGCAGGACAAGCAGAAGAGGCGGCACATCAACCACAGGCTCTGACTTCTAGATATGTGTTCTTTCTGTCTAGACATTATCATTGGTAGAGGCCAACTTAGTTTTATTTATCCAGTGTTTCGATCAAGTTACTACATTTATTTTTTAATTTTTTTTAGTGTGCTTTTTTATTGTAATAATTCGTGCTTTGTATTTATACATTTTTGTTAAGTACAAATTGATAAAGACAAATGTGCACACATTTCTCATCTGACCCTATCCCCACTTCCCACCCCGCTCTCTCGCCCTCCCTCCCTCTCAAGTTCAGTTCAGTGAGTGACCTTGATATAATTGTGTAAGTACATCATGTGCCTTAGGATGCTCTCCCCCCCACCCCCCGTCCATTCCCTTTGATTAAGTCTACTTCTTGGTTTATCAAGGGTCTCTACTTTTTCATCTGGGGACCCTCTTATGTCCCATATTCTCCCTAACATCCGCATATTAGGGAGAACATATGTTTCTTTACTCTTTGTGACTGGCTAATCTCACTTAACATAATGTTTTCCAGTTGCATCCATTTCCCTGCAAAGAACATGATTTTGTTCTTCTTTATGGCTGAGTAAAATTCCATTGTGTATATATCCCATAGTTTTGTAATCCATTAATCTGTGGATGGACATCTTGGCTGCTTCCATAGTTTGGCTATTGTGAATTGAGCTGCTATAAACATAGATACACATGCATCG
>PVLC010015958.1:0-36321 GCA_004027655.1 Graphiurus murinus
TCAAATGCTCTCCCTAATATGTGGAAGCTAGGGAGAAAATGGGACATAAGAGGGACTCCAGGTGAAGGAGAATTCTTAGGTGAACAAAAAATTTGACTTAATGGAAGGTAATGGGAGGAGGGGGGACACCCTAATGAGCATGATGTACTTACAAGATCACATCAAAGTCAATCACTAAACTGACCTGGAGATAGGGGGATGGTGGGTGGGAATTGAGGAAGGGTTAATAAAAAAAAAAAAAAAGAAAGAGAAAGCAAGTGCTGAGAAACACTTAAAGCAATTTTAGACTGTTAGGAAATTTCTTCTATTTGCAAATTTGTCATCCTGCAAAGGACTGAAGTTGAAAAAAGTTGGTCCTTCACTGTAAGAGGAAACAAACGAAGAAACAAAAAATTATAGTGAGTAGTGCATAGGGTTAAAGAGGAAGGGGAAGATGGAGTCAGGAATGCATGTCTGCATATTTATGTGTATATGAGGAGTTGGGTCCAGTTTATGTAGGTCTTTCAGGCTGTGCTAACATTTTTGCCCTGTCTCTTCTTTTTTTTTTTTTTTTTTTTTTTTTTTTTTTTTTTTTTTTTTTTTTTTTTTTTTTTTGCTCTGTGTGTGTGTGTGTGTGTGTGTGTGTGTGGTGCTGGGAATTAAATCCAAGGGAATTCTACCTTTGAGCTCCACTTCCAGCCATGTTTCTTTTTTAAAGTTTGAAACAAGTTGCTGAGGGCCTTGCTAAGTTGCTGAGGTTGTCCTCAAACCTGTGATCCTCCTTCTCAGCCCCCCCAAATACTGGGATTACAGATGTGCACCACCATGCCCAACTTGTTTTGCCGTTCAAAAGACAATTCTAAGCCAGGAATGATGGCATACACCTGTAATCCTAGCATATTGGAGGCTGTGACAGAAGGATCTCAGGTTGGAGAAAATCTCCACACCCTGCTCCAAAATAACAAACAAAATAGGGATAGGTTATAAATCAGAGACAGAATGCCCTAAGTTCACTCCTCAATACCACAAAAATAAATAAATAAATAAAAATAAAGAATAGTTCTGTTTAATTACTTTAGTAACAGTCTCAATGTGGCAAATGTGAAGAGGGAAATAAATTAGGACATTGGAGACTAGTAAAATGATCCAGGTGAAAGGTAAAGAGTAAAGGTTAACATAGCTATTACTTAAAGAAGTCTTTTATGTATTCTCAGGATGTCTCATAATCCTAGGTACAAAAAGTCATAAAATCCAGTACAGTATATTAAAACTCATTAAGCAATGTTATTGCAATCAGCATTCTCACTGCTGTAATCCAAAATACCTGACCATCAATACTTAGAAGAAGGAAGATTAATTTGCTCACATTTCTGGAGATTGCAGGGTTTTAGTCTATGTTAGATCTGGTAAAGTCTGCAGAGCTAAGGGAGTATGTGGAGAAAGGAGAGAGAGAGGAGAGAGGAGAGAGGAGGAGAAGGAAGAAGAAGAAGAAGAAGAAGAAGAAGAAGAAGAAGAAGAAGAAGAAGAAGAAGAAGAAGAAGAAGATTCAAAAAACAACACACACAAAAAAACATAAGGGTTCTGCTCTCACATCATGGAGGCCGGATGAAGATTTTACTGTTAACCTTGCACTTACCCAAATGGTTTGACTTCTTCACTCAGCTTCCTGAAATATAAAAGAAGGAATTTAGAATAAATTTTCTCTAGAAATCCTACCAGTTTGTAATGAAATATTTTGAATGGTTCAATACATAAATATGCCAATATGCCAATGAACAATCTATAGTTTTTTTTTTTTTTTTGCAGTACTGGGGATGGAATTCAGGGGCATTCTACCTTCAAGCTACACCCCCAGCCCTATTTTTTATTCTTTATTTTGAAACAGGGTCTCACTAAGTTGCAGAGGGCCTCACTAGGTAGCTGAGGCTGGCTGCAAACCCGGATCCTCTGGTCTCAGCCTCCCAAATGCTGGGATTACAAGCGTGCACCACCATGCCCAGCTAACAACCTATAGTTTTTGAAAACTGATTTCTTCAACACTCAGAGAACTCTCTGCATAAACTAATCAAATTGCTTAAGGGCACTGAGCTACTTACAACTGTATAGTGCCCATCTCAGTGGTTTATAAAATATTTCTTGAATCCTATATTGTTGGTCTTATGTAAATTTAGTAACAAAAATGGAAAATAAGTTTTCCTCAGTGATTTCTTTCAAAATTCATTCAGCAAGTTTCATATTTGGAATACTAAAGAAATTTGACGTTTTCTGATAAGCACAGAGAATAGAACTAGGTGACACTCTATCTTTCATTATTCTTAGAAGAAAACATAGCAGGATAAAGTATGTTTTTTATGCATGAAAAATTAATGTGTATTTACCTAGAATGTTCAGGGTGTAAGAAATTCAAGATGAATAACCAGAAGATATTTTCTGGTTGTTCATGCTGTCATGTAAATATTATGATGTGTCATTAATTTTCAAGAAATACAAAGTACCTTGTCTGAAGATGTACTTTACATTTATAAGCATAGTGTATATATTCTTTGATGACTCAACAAGAAGTTCAATATTTTTAGCATCTTAGTAAAACCAATTTATATTCTTATTGCCAATGAGTGACAGTGGAGACCAAAATCTGGCTAAAGTATTACATCACTATTTAAATAACAGATAAACTATACTTAACAGAATATTATTGGATTCTATTTAGTTGTCAGCCATGTGGCTGGTTTCTTAAGAATCATATTTCAGCACAACAGGAGATAACCAGTAATAGACTTAATGGTTTATGTATTCTACATTTGCATAAATGGTAGTTGTCCAGTAATGAGAGAAATTTCTACTATTCAATAACCCCTTTTTTTTAATCTTAAATTTATTTTTAACTGTTACATAAAACCACATTGTCTTCTTATATCTAATAGTCTATCCTGGAGGATCAGTATTTACACTGAAATTTGTATATAAAACTAAAAAGCTTAAATGAGATCTTGCATTACTAATTACAGTTTTGATTGTATATAGCAAGTGAAGAGTATAATGGCAGAAATCTGCTTAGGTTCCTAAAATTTAAACTCATGGAGAAATACCACTCTTATTATTTTCAATTTTATTTCTCTTTAGTTGGTTTGCAATAAAAGTTTAAATGGCAATATATTGATTCTCAAGATAAAAGATAAAGGAAAGAAGGCAAAATGTATAATGTTATCAAAAGTATGATTAGCTTTCTGTTGTTTAAACACAATATCCTTAATATATCTTATCATCTATGAATATGAGTCAACTTGCTCTGTAAGATTTATTATACTTCCCCAAAATCTTGATTAATAACATCACATATTACAAAAATATTACAATTCTAGAAGTACAAGTTAATATAACTTTCAGAAGATGATATTTAGAAGTAGTTGATAGAGCATTGCTTTCATGTGGTACTGGCATAAAGATACATGTACAGTCCAGTTAAATTGAATTCCAAGTCTAGAATTAAACCCATGTATCTCCGAACAGGTGGTGTTCAACAAGTGTGACAAAATCAATCAGTCAAGAACAGAACAGTCTCTTTAACAAATAATGCTGGAACATCTAGATAGATACAAGTAAAATAAGTTGACATTGTACTTCACACCATGTAAAAAATAATGCAAAATGGTTCAAAAACTAAATGTAAGAGCTAAAGTCTAAAAGATGGATACATCTTTATGATATTAAGTATAGCAATAGATTCTAAAATATAACACTTAGAGAATGAACAAGAAAAAATAGACTTCTTCAAAATTTAAAAATTTTAATCATCAAAGTACATTATCAAAAGAAGACTATATACATATTGTAAATACAAAAGTATTTACAAATCATGTATCTGTTAAAAATTTCAGGAACTAGATTATGTAAAACCTGTTAGAATTCTGGCACAAAAAAGATAAGCAATCCAATTTTTAAAATTTTAAAAATGAATTTAATAGACATTTATCTAAAGAAGAGATCATGGCAAATGGGCATATGATAGCAGAGTCAGCAGCATTATTATTTAGGAAGATACACACAAAGCCACAGTAAGTACCATTTTAAGCCACCAGGACAGAACCTCCAAAATATCTTATTAAGTAAAAAAAAAAATTGTGCATAATTGGTTATGTACTTTATTGCTCTACTTAAAGAAAATATTCAGAATAGGTGAAGGTATAAAGTCAGAAATCAGATTGATGTTGCTAAGTGCCAAGTGGTGATGGAGGTGAATTTGTGAGTCTCTCCTTAATGACATTCATTTTCCCTTGGAGGAAATACTTTAGGATTAGAGGTGACAGTCATACAATATCTTCAATGTGTAAAATGCTGATGAACAATTCATCTTAAAATAGTTAATTTTTAAGTTATATAAATAAACAGTCAAGATGTTCATCGACAGATGAATGGATAACAAAACTATGCGATATGTACACAATGGAATTTTACTCAGCCATAAAGAAGAACAAAATCATGTTATTTGCAGGGAAATGGATGCAACTGGAAAACATTATGTTAAGTGAGATTAGCCAGTCACAAAGAGTAAAGAAGCATATGTTCTCCCTAATATGTGGATGCTAGGGAAAAAATGGGGCATAAGAGGGACTCAGATGAAAAATGAGAAACCCTAGATAAGTAAAGAAGTTGACTTAACTGAAGGTGATGGACGGGGCAGGGGGCACCCTAATGCACATGATGTACTTTCACAAATATATCAAAGTCAATCACTAAACTGAACTTGAGAAGGAGGGAGGGTGAGGGAGTGGGGTGGGAATTGGGGAAGGGGTTAAATGAGAAATGTGTGCATGTATGCCTTTATCAGCTTGTACCTAACAAAGATACATGATTACAATGCACCAATTAATGAAAAAAGAAAATATGTAAAACAATATACTGTGATCATTCTTTCAAACATTTAGATTAATACTATAGATAAAAAAGAAGTTGAAGATATCCTGATACTTCTCATAATTTTTTGACAGATACCTTAGGCAAAATGTGTTAGACTAATATATTTCAATGATTTGATGAAAATAAAATTGTTTAGCACTATATATTAAAAATGGGAGAATAAGCCTCCTATTAAAGCTATAACTGAGGTATAGATGGATAAATTGATGGATAGATAAAGAATGCACAGAAGATTCCAATACATTCCTCATAGTAGTAGTAGTTAGGTTGGGTAGTAACACAAGTATTAATTATAATATTAAACAACAGAAACAAAGTAAGCCATATAATTTCCTCTTGGTGCCATATAGAAAATCAAGACTTCAGTTGAATAATAGTTAATAAAGTGATCATATTTTATTTTATATTTCAACATAATATATTTAATCTATATCTTATACTTTGTATTTAAAATTTTGTGTAATATATATTTCATGTATTATAAATCTTTTATGTATTATAAATAATGATTTAGCTTATGCTATGAGGACTTTGCTACTGTAATTTGTTTTTCAGAAATATCGTAGTAATAAACAAAATGGAGAACCGTAAAAATTAAAAGGTAATATACATAACATGACTTATTACGGATAAAATAAATAGCAGTTGATTTGCTAATGAACATAAAAGTACTTCATGAACCTCTATGAATTATCATTGGGATTTAATGGATCTCTATGCTATCCACATGATTATACTGAGTAGGCCATGCTTGTAGTCAAATCCAAAAGTATACATGAGCAATGAATGCAATATAATTGTTTGATAGGAGGAATGAATTCTGGTGATCTATGGCACAACAGAGTGAGCACAATTAATAACGATAACTTATATATCTCATAGTATTAAAAAAATGGGAATTTGACTATATCACAAAAATGATAAAAATTTAAGTTGATGGATATGTTAATTCACAATGGACTTCACAAATAGGCCAAATATGTACAAATAAAAAATAAAGTATAAAATGCTCCAAAACATGGATGAATGCATTCAGCAAAATTGTATAAAATGAGAAGAAACAAAAAGAATAACAACAAATTTAATAATGATAAGAATAGAATAGGATTCTGAGAAGCAGACTGAGGACTAAGAGATAGAGTGAAAGAAAACCAAACACAAGATTGTATGTCTATCACTGTAGTCAGGAGTCAATCACATCACTTGAAACAAGGTACAGCAATCTAACATGTCTACCTGTTTGTCAATCAGGAGTATATTGATGACCCTAAGCTGCAGAGTTTCAGTGGTGCAATAAATAGGCCAGACTACAGTGAATAAGGATGGACGAATAAGGAAAATGAAGAACAGAAAGAAAAGTAGAGAAATGGGTTTATGTTATTATATCAATAAGATTGGTTGGGATAATCAATAAAGGAAACACTTCCATGAAGTAATGTACATATGTTAAATTACCAGCACCAACCTCAATATCATGTATGGGGAAGGGAAGTGATGGAGATGGAGCCAGGGGGAAGATCACCAAGTATTGCATGCATGTATGTCCCTATCACTACATTATGAGGTGGGATTACAATGCACTTGTAAAAGTATATTGAAAAAAGATTAGCAGGAATGGAGCCTAGTTGTGCCAGAGTCATCTTAACCAGGCAGCGCCAGAGTTGGCAGCATTGAAGCTGACACTTTGAAGGCAGTGCTAAGAGGAAAATGTATAGCACTGAGTGCCTACATAAGAAAAACAGAAAGTCACCAAATAAACAACCTAATGACACACCTCAAAGACCTAGAAAAACAAGACTGTTCCAATCCTAAAGCCAGCAGACTGCAGGAAATAATTAAAATCAGAGAAGAAATTAATAGAATAGAGAATAAGAAAACAATACATAGAATCAACAAATCAAAAAGCTGGTTCTTTGAAAAGATTAACAAGACTGGCAAACCCCTAGCCAATCTAAACAGAAGAAAGAAAGAAGGAATCAACCAAAATTATTAAAATCAGAAACAAAAAAGGAGACATCACCACAGACAGTGAAGAAATTCAGAGGATCATCAGAAATTATTTTGAAAATTTATATTCCAATAAACTGAAAAACATGAAAGAAATTGATGGATTTCTAAACACATACAACCTACCAAAATTGAACTAAGAGCATATAGAAAGTCTAAACCAACCAATAACAAGCAAAGAAATAGAAACAGCTATAAAAATTCTGCCATCAAAGAAAAACCCAAGTCCAGATGAGTTTCCAGCTGAAATCTATAAAACCTTTACAAAAGAACTAGTCCCAAAACCTCACAAGTTATTCTGTGAAATTGAAAGAGATGGAATTCTTCCATATGCCTTCTATGAGGCCAATATTACAGTAATACCAAAACCAAATAAAGATACTTCAAGAAAAGAAAATCACAGACCAATATCATTGATGAACATAGAAGCAAAAATTCTAAACAAAATACTAACCATGCACATTCAAAACTACATCACGAAAATTGTACACCATGACCAAGTTCTTTTCATTCCAGGAAAGAAAGACTGGTTCAATATACACAAATCAATACATGCTATTCACCACATAAGTAGAACTAAGAACAAAAATCACATGATCATATTAATAGATGCTGGAAAATAATTTGAAAAAATCCAACACCCATTAATGCTAAAAACTTCAGAAAATTGGAATAGAAGGAACATATCTCAACATCATTAAGGCAATATACAATAAAGCCAAAGCCAACATCATATTGAATGGGGAAAAACTGAAGAAATTCCCTTTAAAATCATTAACAAGACAAGGATATCCACTAGCACCACTCCTTTTCAATATATTCCTCAGGACTCTTGCCAGAGCAATAAGACAAGAGAAGAATATCAAAGGAATTAAAACAGTAAAAGAAGAATTAAAGTTACTTTATTTGCAGATGACATGATCCTATATCTAGAATACCCAAAAAATTCAACCAAAAGACTACTAGAGGTGATTAATAAATTCAGCAAACAGATGGATACCAAATCAACCTAAAAAAAGGTTTTCTATATGCAGCCATGAATCCACAGAGAAAGAAATACAGAAAACGATTCTATTCACATTAACTTCAAAATCAATAAAATACCTAGGAATAAACCTAAACAAAGAAGTAAAAGAGCTCTACAATGAAAATGATAAAATACTAAAGAAAGAAATTGAAGAAAATCTTGGAGATGGAAAGATCTCCCTTGCTCTTGGATAGGCAGAATAAATATCATCAAAATGGCCATTCTACCAAAAGTTATCTACAGAATCAATGCAATCCCTATCAAAATACCAATGCCATTCTTCATAGACCTAGAAAAATTAATCATAAACTTCATATAGAGAAACAAAAGACCTACAATTGCCAATAATTCTCAGCAATAAAGTTCTCAGCAATAAGAACCATGCAGGAGGTATCACAATTCTTGATTTCAAGTTATACTATAGAGCTACAGTAATTAAAACTGCATGGTGGCACAAAAACAGTCACATAAACCAATGAAACAGTATAGAAGATACAGTAACAAATCCACACACTTCTAGTCAATTGATCTTTGACAAAAGGGCTAAATGCATACACTGGAGAAAAAGCAGCCTTTTCAATTGTGGTAGGAAAGCTGGTTATTCATTTGTAGAGGCTGAGACAGGAGGATCCAGGTTCATCGGCACCCTGTTATTTAGTGAGGCCCTCTGAAACTTAATGAGATCCTGTTTCAAAATAAAGAATAAAAAATGGTACTGGGGGTGTAGCTCAGGGGTAGAATGCCCCTGGGTTCCATCCCCAGTACCACAACATAAATAAATAAATGAAAATAAATTTTAAAAAATCTAAAGAGAAAGCCCACAGAATGGGAAAAGATCTTCACCAGCTATCCCTCTGAGAGGATTAATATCTAGAATATACAAAGAACTTAAAAGAATTTACACTAGAAAAACACATAATCCAATCAAGAAATGGGTAACTGGATTGAATAGACACTTCACTAAAGAAGAGATACAAATGGCCAATAGTTACATGAAAATATATTCAACATCATTAGGAATTAGGGAGATGCAAATAAAAAACTAGACTGAGATTCCACTAACCCCAATCAGAATGGCAATCAGTAAGAAGTCAAATAACAATCAATGTTGATGAGGATGTGGGGAAATAGGAACTCTTCCTCACTGTTGGTGGGATTGCATAGTTTAGCCACTATGGAGATCAGTGTGGAGATTTCTTAGAAAACTGTGAATGGATCTACTATATGATCCAGCTATACCACTCCTGAGTATCTTTCCAAAGATGTTGAAACCAGAGAACTATAGTAATATATGCATATCCATGTTCATAGCACAATTCACAATAGCCAAATTGTGGAACCAACCCAGGTGTCCATCAACAGATGAATGAATTACAAAACTATGGGAAATACACACAATGGAATTCTACTCAGCTATAAAGAAAACAATATAAATAATGTCATTTGCAAGAAAAATGGAAGGACATGTAGAACCTAATGGGAAAGAAAGTGAAGGGACATATGCATTATGATGTGAGACCATAATGCACCAATAAAAGTACATCCAGAAACTCAAAAAAAAAAAAAAAAAGATTGCCTGGGAAAAGAAACAGTATGCAAGTTAAAGAAAATAACTTAAGGAAGCACTTTTATTAGATGTTTCATTGTTAATTGCTTGGCTTTGGCTATTCTTTTTGTGTGTGTGTGTGTGGTATTGGGGATGGAAGCTGGGGATATTCTGCATCCAAGCTACAGCCCAAGTCCTATTTTTTATTCTTTATTTTGAAACAGGGTCTCAATAAGTTGCAGAAGGCGTCACTAAGTAGCTGAGGCTGGCCTGGAACCCAGATCCTCCAGTCTCAGCCTCCCAAATGCTGGGATTACAAGCATGCACCACAATGCCTGGCTTGGCTTTAGCTTTTAATGAAATTTGCTTAAGCATTTGAACTGGTTAAGAAGATCTAATAGAGCTAGTCTGTCAGGAGCCAGTCCTTGAGGCAGCAAGGGGGTCCCTTGGTAGGTGTAGATTGAGACAAGGTTGCGAGAATATGCTCACACCCAATGCAGTGAAGAAGCGCATCTGTTTATTTTATGTTAGTGATTATTTTTATACTATCTTTTACAATGAGGCATATAGAACAGGAATTTTTACAGACTTGTTTTTCCTAAGGTTGAGTGGGTACATCTTTAACTAGAAAAACCATTTTCCATGGTATTTGATGGGATTAAGAAAACAGTAAAGGTTACAGAATATAATACATATATAAAAATTATTTTAGTACAAAGCAATGTTAAAGGTTAATGACGAAGAGTTTCTACCCATTAGTTTAAATCTTCACTATTTGTTTAGCTAGTGTTTTTATCTTTTTCTCAGGCAGCTAGAGTTAGTTAATGTGTGGTAGAGTTCCAGAGAGACAAGAGGGGGGAAGTGGGCAAACTCTCTGTCTTAAAGCTTTCTTTGCTCATAGATAAAAGAGTAGATCTAAGTCTCTTTAGCTTATTTATATTGTTTTTATACCTGTGCTGAGAGGGAACATAAGGCTGTTTAGTAACTAAGCTTGCAAAGCCCATTTCCTGATGTTTGTGAAAGGTTAATGAGTATCCTATAGGCCATCCTGAGGCAGGACTTTTTCAGCTAATATTGAGGAATCATAATCCATCCAGCCATCTTGTGTTTATAAGAAATTTTCCTTTATAATTAATGTGAAAACAAAACCCAAAGCACTCCAAATTTCCAGAATATAACATAATGCAAAGTGGGATATGCCACACATTCTTTCTTTTGGAATCTACTGCCTTGCAGGACTCCAGCGGACCGAGCCTTGCTCAAGATCCAGCTAATAATGTGCTGTCGCACCAGGCATGGTGGTGCACACTTGTAATCTCAGCATTTGGGAGGCCGAGACTGGAGGATCCGGGTTCACGGCCAGCCTCAACTACCTAGTGAGGCACTCCGCAACTTAGTGAGACCCTGTTTCAAAATAAAGAATAAAAAATAGGGCTGGGGGTATAGCTCAGAGGTAGAATGCCCCTGAGTTCAATCCCCAGTCCAAAAAAAAAAAGATCTAATAGAGAGATCGTACCTATAGTATGAAAAATTGCATTTGAGCCCTTAGATCACCAAGGTTATTTTGATATGACTTGCTTGACTTATCAAAGATTTACAGCAGGCTGGGAATTCATGGACAAATATTTAAATGTAGAATGTGTCATATTAAGATTCTAAATTCATGAAATAAAATATATTAGGTCCTTAAAACAGCATCATCAAGTTCACACATTTATTCCAGAAGAAAAGGAATTCCTCAATTTGAAAAGTGTTATCATGAATCTACACTGTTCATTCATAAGACTCTATGGGTAGTTTAAGAGGTTTACTTATATTGCTTGTTGTTTAGCAGAGAGCATAGAATTTAGCAGCTAGACAGTCTGCTAATCAAAATTTTTTTTCTTTTTTTTCTCTTAGTTGTAATTGACTATCTTTGAAGGCTTGATGAAATATTTCTGCTTGTGATCTTTTTGACTAGAGTAACATGTGCCTATAATAATAATTACCACATTTTCTGTTTATTTTTTACATGCCACCCCTGAATAACTGACTTGAGGATCAAACAACAAAGTTCATATTGTTATTTTAAATTTTACAACCTTTAAAATATCTTTTACTACTGATAGGAACATGTATAGAATACTAACATTATGTTGACTTTAGTACTGCTATCATGTGAGAGACCTTACAAAGTTCCAGGGCAGGCTTCTCTCTTTACTATTAACTCATAGCTGTGACTTCTACCAGCTAGGAAAAGCAGATGACATTGATGGAACATTTTTTTCTATTCAAAGTTAAATTCTTTTTTCAATGAGCACAAAAAAAAATGAAAAGGAAAAAGAATCATGTTAAAAGAGAAAGTCGTTTTAGTAGATATTTTACTGTTTAATACTAGATAAATGAGAGACAGAATTTTAATTAAACTCTCCCTAGCCTCATCAGATTAGCAATGTTTAAAGCCGGCTTATTTATTGGGAAGGTCTGTCCTAGCTTTTCTGGATTAATCTCAATCATTTTCATTAGTGAAATCTTTAATCTGTTCTTCATTACAAATGGAAGGGGAGAGATGCACATCTATTGGATCTAAGATATAATCTTAGGTTTTAAACTGCCTGCTGAATTATTTAGGCACAAGTATATTACAAAATTTAAAGGCCCAGAGTACTATAGCAATAATACAGCTGTACTCACTTATTTTTGTATAACTTCATATGCATTCTTGTGTGTGGTATTATAGCATCTAAAAGAAGGGTGTGTGTGTGTGTGTGTGTTACGTTGTGGACATATTTCTGGTACTGCATTTTGCCAAATACATAAGTTTACATATAGTGAAAATTAAATATCACATATACAGAATTAACTTAATTAGGAATGTTAAGAATATTTTTTGTTTTATAAATTACTCAATCATTAGTGGACTGTTAATTTAATTTCCCCTAAGAAATTATCTAGTCCTGATGTTCACACTTTTTTTTTTTTTAATCTCAAAAATTGCAGCTCACACCATATTACTTTGTTCCTTTTTACAATACAAATGTATCCAAATTTATATGTTTCCATTTATGTGTCCTACTGAAATCATTTATTGTATCACTATCCATCGCTGATAGTAAATACTTTTCCCTCAGAAAAATCAATAGGAACAAACAAACTCTGGAATAAATATATAATCCAGAACCTCATATTTGAGTAATTTTATTGTTTCTTTTGCTTTTGTTTTGCATGATTGTGGGAAGTCACTTACCTTGTTCAAGTTTGCTATTCATTATTTTTAATGGATTCAAAACCCCTGCTTTTTGTTGTTATTGTTGATAGGGACATCACAAGTTTAAATAACTATAGATAAGCATGGTATAAAATTCTTATAAGTAATGCCTCATGAAAAATATCCCTGAGAAATTTTTCATATTTTTATTTGGTAGGATTTTAAACAGCATATGTTTTAACAAGCATCTGACTGAGATAATTATATTTTTAATTTTCTGAAAGGTATCTATTATATATACCATGGGAAGATGCTACAATAAAAGTTTTATATTAATTATTTATGTTACTTGTTTGGGCTTGGCTGATTTAAACAATAACAGATATGTAAAAATGCAGATGTCTACAAGATGCTTCAAAACCTACCTAATTTACTTATAACTAGAGGGTGTAAGAGGGCTGAAAAATATTCTTATTTTCTCTACTTTCTCACAATACTTTTCAAACATGTAATCCCACCCTATCTTTGTTCTTCCATATGCTATCTGTGTGGTCTTAGGCAAGTTAATATTTTTGTGTTTATTTCAGTAATTTCATGAGTATAAAGGAATGACAACTTATTTCATAATGTTGTTTTCAGCAATATGTGTGTATTGAAATCATTTAGGATAATACCCAGAAATAATGAGTTTTTAATTATTTTTAAATAAATATTTGGAAATCATCACATATTGCCTTTAATGTGTTTTGATACCAACATTCTTTATTATATGAAAGAAAACTGTTTATGAGAGATACATAAGAAAATTTTTCTACAAAATCTTCATGCATGTGCCACTCTGACATGCTTCATTCTATTTCTTTAAGCTGTCCCCTACTTTTCTTTTAGTATGCCTTACTTTACTGATTTGACAATAATGCATTATCCATTATCTTGTGTTCTGAGCAGTATGATACCAGAATATCCCCATAGGAGATGATTTACCCAAATTCTAATTTCCATTCCCCTACTTCTGAATACTATATCTTTAACATAGTAGATTCTGATCAGTTGCCTGAAATTAAGATTTTGAATAATATTATAAACAGAAATAAATGAATGCATTTATTTTAATAACACAAAATAATACTAGGACTATATTTGTGTTCACTTTTAAAGAAAAATGAGACTTTCAGAAAGAAAATGTGTAATGAAATATCTTTTTCCCTGTTAAAAGTTGATTTATGATATTATACATTTTTCTTTTCATGAAAGATTCATAAAATACATTCATGAAAGATTCATAAAATACATTTAATATAAAATTTCAAGTTAAATAATACCTGTTATTGAATCTCTTGGACATTTAAAAGTTACAAACATATCCTCTTTACTTTTGATGAATTAACTTCATATTTGTATATATTAAATTATACATATATTTCTATAGAGAAACTGACATATTCTTCCAGCAATAAGTATTTTAAAGGCTTTATTAATTTTTTTTTTGTTTTTTTCTTTTTTCATTTTTACATGACAATAATATTATTGATCCTGGACATTACATCTTAGTTTCCCTAATTAAGTTGTTAAGTCTTTAAAAAAAAATTAGGATTGATTTCATCACTTTACCTATCATTAGAACTTAGTTTATGGTCTCTATGAACAAGTTACTGTATAAAGTTTCAGTCTACTGAATTCCCAATGTATTTTACATCATGAACTATTAAAGACATCACTGTTTCAATGTCTATCACTTTTCTGAATCCCTTGATCTTTTGACACATTCTGGCATTCTAGAATAAGTTCACTTTGTTTTTTTTTTTTTTTTTTTTCGTAATACCCCTTCTAAATATCATCCATAAGTCCTCCTTTAGAACCTGAAATAAGATTTATTTTTTTATTTTTTATTTTTGCGGTCGGTACTGGGGATTGAACTCAGGGGCATTCTACCTCCGAGCTATACCCCCAGCCCTATTTTTTATTCTTTATTTTGAGACCGAGTCTCACTAAGTTGCGGAGTGCCTCACTAGGTAGCTGAGGCTGGCCGCTGGCCGCGAACCCGGATCCTCCGGTCTCAGTCTCCCGAATGCTGGGATTACAAGCGTGCGCCATCACGTCCGGCCTGAAATAAGATTTATTGAGAAAGTTTTATACTTGAGTCACAACAGATAGTGGAGTAGCCAAGTTTATAACTCCTGTGATTGTTTTATAGCTAGATAGCCAAATATATCCAGTTCTTCCAACTCCATTAAGAAAGGTAAGTCCCTCAGAAAAAAATATGCTCACCTCAAATGGAATTATTACATGGAAAAAACTGCCAAAATTTTCTGCAAGTCATCTATGATTCTATATATTTTCCTCTTGAAGTGATGAGGCAGACTAGGATTCTAACTATCTTTTCAGGTTCAACATTCTCATCATATATATTAACCATCTTACTCTAGTAATTTTTCTTTTATCTGCTATTAGGCAAGGCAAAACAAAGCAACATAGATTCATAAATATTTCATTTCTTTCTAAAGAATAGAAACCTAGTTGGTGCTAAATTCATCAGTTTTGTGATATCATATTAAATTTAGTATTCAAAATCATTCTCATGTGGCCTCAGGATTTTATTATACACTCCTTTGACACTCATATCTAGCTCTTTGTCTGTGTTTAAGATAGCTAAAGCACATGTTGCTTTTCATCTGATTTTATATACTTTTTTTCATTGTACTGTTGTGATCATAGGTAAGTAGGATTTCTGTAATTTAAATAATTGAGAGTGGTTCTTTGTGTATTGACTGTTAGAATCTCCACTGGGAACCTGTGACTGCTACTTCATTTGTTAAAAAAAAGGTACTTGAGATGAAATCATTCTGGGTTGGAGGTGAGCCCTAAATCTAATGACAGGGAGCTTTATCTGAGGAAAAGAGGAGATTTGAGACTTATAGAGAGAAGGTCATTTGAGCAAGGAGGGAAGGAATACAATTATTCTACCATGAACCAAGGAATACATGGAGCCATAAGAAGCTGAAAGAGGCAAAAAAGAGCTCATATCTAGGCCCTGTGGAGAAAGACCAGTCCTGCTCAAGCCTTCACTTCAGACTTTTGGGCTTCTTCAGAACTTTTTGTATACATTTCCATTGTGCTAAGTCACCAAATATTTCATACGCTTTAGCACTCCTAGAAAATTAATAGATTGCCATGCAATATGAAGATTCTTTGAAAGATTATGATATAATATATATTTTAGACAAGAAGGATAATCCTGACCAAAATTCAGACCATGATTCTTGGCACAGCACTATTTCTGAAATTCTTTCATACATTAATGTACAATTATGTGATAGTTATAACCATTATCTGTACTTATATATTTACTGAATTTTATTGAAAATTCTTTAGTTTTATGAATTTTGAGCTATGCCACAGTTAACCAAGATGGTCAAAAAAAAAAAAAGTGAACAATTAGGAACTGCGAATCCACTTGTCATAGGTAATATAAAACCTGTTGAGAATGTAGTTGCAGAAATATTTACCTAATGATTTACTCAACACATATATTAAGTAACTAAGTTCCTGCTCCATAGATCTTTATGACTTAAGTTTTTATGATCATCAGATGAAGTGAGAAATCCAATTCTAATTTGGAAAAGCAGAATGGTCCCAGAGAGCATGTATTGGTTTATCATATTTTTTATCAGTGAGTTATGCAAGTGGGACAGAAGTGCCTCTTAAAACAGATACACACTTTTAAAATGTTCTCATCCTTATTTCAAATACAGACAAGTTAGAACAAGCCCTACATATCTATACAAAAGAATAAATGACCATGTGCCATTTAATTTGAAAATTCTCAAATACATTTTTATGCTTGCAATAAATTTGGTAGCCAAATGCCTTCTGAATAAACATAATCCACTTTACAGTCATCATAATTGGTGAATTGAGATTTGGAATTTTGCATTTATGCATGTATATCGCCCACTTAAAATTACAAATCATTTCAATTTATGGCTTGTATACATCCTCTTGAATTCAATGAGAAATCTGTTGCCTCCTGCTGGGTTGGGGATAGGAGGAAAGTCTTTTAGTTCATTGTCCAAAGGAACGAAGAGCTTTCTTTTATACACACACACACACACTTGGAGTCTTAGCCACTGCCCTGTGTTTTGCCTGTGAAATGTTAATCTGTTTGCTGTTGATAGAGATTACAGTGGGGAGAGCCAGGGCAGTTACAGTTAGGCCCTGACACCCTGGCGTGCAGCCTGACTGGAGATTGCAAGGCTCTAAATCTGCCTGTCAGGAGATGGGACACAAAGGTAACGACTGCCAGTTAAATCAAATTGTTTAGAGTAAATTGGACAAATTTTGTTAGCCTCTTGCCTACCTTGGCTCAGAGCCATATCAGCAAGGGCAATGATGTTAAGTTTGGGATTGAACTTGTGGCTGAACAAAACTAATTCGGTAGATGCTTCCAGCAACTGTGTTAGGCTGATTAAAAGCAGTTCCATGGTCAACTCAAATTGTTTTATATATTGATGTTTTGTTGTCGCCAAATGAGCCTTAGTTTCCGGGGGAACAGGGACAGAAGTTCAAACAGTAGCGATACATTCTGAGTGTTAAGCAGAAGGTTAGGCACATAAAATTGCTCTATTTATATTGTTTGAATGATACTGAATTAAACTGGTTCTTTATTGAAAACAAGCTTTGGTGACTCAGAAGTTTTTATTACATAAATAAAGTTTATAAATATTATATATGCACCTCCTTCATTTATAGCTGTGTAGTAGTCTGGTAGCTACCTTATCAATTAAGCTGCCTAAACCTTAAAAATGGAGGATATGATAGAAAATTCAACTTTATTAATCATATTCCTGTTTCAGAATCTATTCTTGTAGTTGTGGTGAAATTCTTCTGGTAAAGAAGAAAATAGAATGAAGATATGCTTATTCTTCTCTATTACTAGATCACCAAATGTTAAAGACATGCCATGGTATAAGAAACAAAACTCAATTTAATGATCAGTTATTAATGAAAGTGATAAATGTGAAGTTAAATATTTAGATACTCATTTATTTCATAGAAATTAATAAAAACTTCTTAAATGTATTTATATTATTCATCATTATTTTAATGCAAGTTATATGAGAAAGGTACCGGCATGCATTTATTTTTTCCATCAGTTCCCACTCTCCTTTTAATCTTTCAACTCTCCTTTCAATCTGTCTATGTAGTTAAAAATTAAATTTAGACCGAGCTCCTATTGATGAAAAGTTCTTTAAAGCACATACATATACATACATGTGGGCATATACATGTATACACACACACACACACAACAAAACAAAATAAATCACAATAACCAAAGCTAATTTATTTCCCTAAATCACCTGTTTTCCTAAAACTTTACTTAAATATCAAAGAAATCTACCTTTTGTTGTTTAATTTCACATCCATGTATCCAACTGATATATAATTTTGTTTTAATTTAGTTTATATTTGGTTTTATTAGTCTTCCTAGTCTTTCTTAAATTAAAAAAAATCATGAGACAACACCTAGTATCAAGTCATCTTGGAAGAAAGAAGATAAATTATGCATCGGAAATATTATTCCAGATGTGGGGAAAGAATTCACAAAAGTACAGAGAGATCAAATAGGATGGTTTTGTGAAGATGCATTACCCTAATCCTCTTTCTTTTTCCTTCCTTCCTTCCTTCCTTCCTTCCTTCCTTCCTTCCTTCCTTCCTTCCTTCCTTCCTTTCTTTCTCAGCTTAGAAAAAAGTAGATCACTCATATAATCGATTCATTTATTTTATAAATAAAAGGACATGACAGAAAGAGTCATTGTACAAATTTTACTCGACATAGTTTATCATTGATTTGGAGCAAGGCCCTTTAGTGCTATCTCTGCCTATCTACATTGAACAATTTCAAGAGAAAAAAAAGCCTCATTTTTGCATCAATTTTAGGATTTTGATCTCAAAGAGGGGTACCCTGTACTTCTTGCATCTTGCTTGAAACTTTTTCATTTCAAGGTGTTGCTGCTAATTTCGACCTAACATTATTTATAACTTTTGCCTGAAGGCTTTTTCTTGACACCACAGAAGTATTCTGTGCTCAAGAAATTACTAGAGTAAAATTATTTTCCACTCTTTATAGGAGCAGCTGTCTATCATCAACTTTTGGTATTTAATAATACCATGGCTTCTTTTTTTCCACTCCTTAGTTGGGATAATTCTGATATGTATGTTTTGCACCATCTTTTACCATTTTCTCACAAGGTGAAGTGTCTGTAACCCACTCTGGTAGTTAGCCCCACAGCAATCACTTAATCTTAGCCAGTTCGGGCTGCTATAACAAAATACCACAGAGAAGGTGTCTTAGAAACAATAGAAATTGATTTTTCATGGTGGTGGTGTTTTCTACAGAGTACGTACAGTTCCAATCAAAATGCTCTCAGGGATTTTGTTGTTCCTCTTGAAAAGTCATGTTAAAAACATGTATTTTTTGTTTGCTTTTTTTTTTTTTTTAACTGGGGCTTGAATTTAGGTGAATTATACCTCCAAGATATAACCCCAGTCCTTTTTTTTATTCTTTATTTTGAAACAGGGTCTCACTAAGTTTCAAAGGGCCTCACAAAGTAACCGAGGCTGGCCGCAAACCTAGGATCCTCCTGTCTCAGACCCCCAAGTACTGGGATAACAAGCTTTCACCACCAGGCCCAGCTAGAAAAAATTTAATGGCTAGTTTTAGCCAAGACACTCAGAAGAAAAAATAAGAATGGAAAAGTTGTCCTAGCATATATAAAAATTATTACAGAAATCAATTAATTAATCAATAATTAAAAATAAAAATGGCATTGTTCTGGGATTGCAAAAGAAAGTAATATAATAAATAGTCCAGATTTAGTTTCCCCAAAATATGGTACTTTGACATATTATGTATGTAACATTGAAGATCACTAGTAAAGTAAAAACCTTTAAGAAAGAAAGCTGAAAAATTGACTATCAATGAGCAGTACAGTAAAAAAGAACACACAGAGAAAATAAAACCAGAAAAATGAGTGTCAAATATGATCTTAAAAATACAGGGGAATATCATACCAAACTAAGGATGAGAAAATTATTTGAAAAGGGGAAAATTCAGTAATCCAGAAAATTAATAAAATTGACTCCAATAAAGTTACTAGAGGAGAGCATAGGACCAACACTCCAACATATAGTCACAGATATAAACTTCCTCAAGTTTCTGCTCATCAAAAGAAACCATTGAGAGTCTAAAGAGAAAGAAAATATCTTTGCCAGATATTACTCTCATAGAGGACTAATATCTATAATATACAAATAACTTAAAAGATATAACATTAAAGAAACAACCCAATGAAGAAATGAGCAATTGAACTAAATAGACCTTTCACAAAAGAAGTACATATGTCCAATAAATACATGAAAAACTATTCAACATCATTAACAATCAGGGAGATATGACTCAAAAGTACATTAGAATTCCATCTAATCCCAATCAGAATGACCATCATCAAGAAGTCAAACAACAATAAATACTGGTGAGGATATGAGGAAATAGGAACTCTTCCACACTTTTGTTGGAATGGAAATTAGTACAGCCATGATAGAGATCACTGTGGATATTCCTCAGAAATTTGAGAATTGATCCACCATCTGATCCAAGTATACCATGGCTGAGTATCTTTCCAAAGACAATGAATCCAGAATATTATAGTAATACATGCATATCCAGTTTTATAACAGCACAATTCACAATAGCCAAATTATGGAACCAACCTAGGTGTCCATCAACAGATGACTGGTAAGTCGGGCGTGGTAGCAGACGCTTTTAATCCCAGCATTTGGGAGGCTGAGACCAGAGGATCTGGGTTCGCGGCCAGCCTCAGCTACCTAGTGAGGCACTCTGCAACTTAATGAGACCCTATTTCAAAATAAAGAATAAAAAATAGAGCTGGGTCTGTAGCCCGGCAGTAGAATGCCCCCAGGTTCCATCCCCAGTACCACAAAAACAAACAAACAAACAAACAAACAAAAAACAGATGAATGGTGATTATGGGATAATTATATATTGCAGTTTTACTCATCAATAAAGAAGAACAAAATAATGTTATTTGTAGGAAAATGGATATACATGGAGAACATTATGCTAAGTGAGATTAGCCAGTCTCAGAAATGAACGGTCATATGTTTTCCCTCATATGAAGAAGTTAGGGAGTAATCAGAATAACCGAGGGACCTCAGATAATGGATGAGAAACTCCAGTGGAGCCATGCATGTAGTCTAGGGAAGGGTTCGGGGGCAGAGGGAGGATTAATGAAGGAATCACTTTCATTGTTTCCATGTATATATGCGAGAATATCAATGTCAATCTCACTACCCTGCATGGGGAAGCGGAGGGGAGGCGGGGAGGGAGCTGAGGGAAAGCCCACCAGTGCTTTGTGCATGTGTGTCACTATCACTCTGAACTTATGATGTGAAACTATAATGTTCCAATAAAAGTATAAAAAATAAAGCCGGGCGTGGTGGCGCACGCTTGTAATCCCAGCATTCGGGAGGCTGAGACCGGAGGATCCGGGTTCGCTGCCAGCCTCAGCTACCTAGTGAGGTACTCCGCAACTTAGTGAGACTCAGTTTCAAAATAAAGAATAAAAAATAGGGCTGGGGGTATAGCTCGGAGGTAGAATGCCCCTGAGTTCAATCCCCAGTACCGCAAAAAAAATAAATAAATAAATAAACCTTTATGAGATTATAAACCTCAAGATACAAGGAGATATTTGTGAAACAATCTAACAGAAATACTGTACAAAGAGTAGATTCAAAGAAATAGATAAAATGGTTACACAATTTGAAAATGTAATGGATAAAAAGGGCAAAGTAAAAAGAGCAAAACTTACTAATAAGCGTATGTAGAGATGTTTAAATATGTTAATCATATAGATTGAATTAAAAACACAACTCTTTTTACACTTACACATACATATGATGAATTTCTTTTAGTTTTTCACTTTTTATGTTTGCATTGTTTGTATGTGGTCATGTGTCTGTGTTTGAGGGAGTGAATGAGAAGTTCTAATTATATATCACAAATTAAATCATTGTGTCCAAAAATATTAAGATTTTTAACATAGAACACCTGGCTTAACTAGCAGCCAGTTTATAAGAGCCAATTTGTTTGCATGTTAGAAAGAACCTAGGTGACCCCAAATGATTTCCTGCCTCCTGTTGTCAATACCTCTGGTTAATCTCTTCCCCCTTAAGTGACTGTCTTCTGGCAAAGAAAATATGGCAAACATGATGGGCTGTCATTCTTATGATTAAGGTGTGTTATATAGCAAAAGTGATGGGCTGTTACTCACTGAAATAGTTTACTTTATATGACAAGGTGAATAGCTTATGCAAAGAAAACTAAGGTCCAAGAGCCACTACTTTCAATGCATTCGAATTTCCAAATGTGATTTTTTCCAAGTGTGTGTATGTGTGTTTGTGTAGAGTGGATGTGTACATTTCTATAGCAGAGAAATAAGAGGAAAGGAAGGGGAGAGGAGAGGAGAGAGGAGGGAAGGAAAGGGGAGAGGAGAGGAGGAAAAAAGAGGTAAGAAAAGAAAGGGAAGAGAAGAGGGGAAAAGGACAGAGGGATACATATAAACAAAAAATGATGCCATTAACTAAGATGATATTTGAAGTAATGTAAATATGTATTTCATATTGCTGTGATTTCTTCTGAATAGAAGCTCAGAAAAGGAAACAAAAAAGAAAAATTATTGTCATCAGGGCTGACAGGATAATGGGAACAATCCTGATGTTAAAAAAAAAAAAGAAAACCTGTTTGATAGATTGATACAGGTTATAATAGGATACTGTGAAAAAAATGTTTTTCAGTATTAATTCAGAGAGTTTTGACTTCACTTTGAATTTTATTACACTTGTTTTGAGAATAACCTTATTGTTCCCCTAACTCCTTTGGGTATCTTGCTCAAAATAATTTTGTTAAAAGGCACAGCAAATGAATACAATTTTACTGATTCTTAATCAGAAAGCCAAAAGACAGAGGTATTTACAGACTTGGAGGGACTTGTTAGGAGGATGTCAGTCTCTAGTGAGATTTTATGTTATTTTGCTTTCTGACCCATACAGATCTTCTTTGTTCTCATTCTGCTTCTGTTATGTTAACATATGTTAGATTCATAGGAGAATAAATCTGGTAAATAATTTTATACAAATTGTTTCTATTTTTAAAACTCTTTAGCGGTCATAGTACATGCAATGGCATATGCATTTACACAATGGAGGGCTGAAAGAAGAGGAAGTATATAAGATAAAGTTACAAACAGATAAGTCAGTCAAATAAGACCAATTGAGACAAAGTGGTTTCAGGATTTTAAAGAGGCCTACAGCTGGGGCAATCATTCCTGTAACGATTAGGAGCATCTTAGTATTTGAAGGGTTGGTTATCTGAGAACGCCGTAGAGTACTAGTTCTGAATGAACATTGGCAACTGGGCAGAGTTCTGAAATGTTTACTCAAAGAATATGTGTGATGTGGTTGGTACAGGAGGGAACTCAGAACTAGACACAAACATGAATGACACTTTCATGTCAGTCTGAGGACAAAAAATTCAAATTTCTATGAATATACACAATATCCAGGCCTTGAATGAACACAAAAAAATTAACACGAAAATTAAAATGAATTAATCATATCATATAGTTTGGAAAAGTTAAAGGAGAATGATGAAAGACATGAGACCATGGGAAAACTGTGATTTTTGACTTGAAGTATGACTGAGTAAAAAAGAGAGATGGAATGAAACAACTCACGCAATGCATACTTTATCACAATTTACTTTTAGCAAAAGTCATGAATGCTAAATTAAAAACATGGAATTCAGGTTATGCCAATCAAACTATATTGAAGAAAATTGCAAAAGAACTTTCTTTTTAATTTTTTAAACATGATTAGGGGTTATTTTAAAAATATCTTTTGGCTTATCTTTTGTTAGAAAAGCTAGATTTGCACACCTCAGTCTAACTACGTAGTGCATGTATATTTAAATAGAAGCAAGTGATAATACTGAAATATAGGCCTTAATCCTCCAAAGCAGGGAACTGTATATATTTACATACATTTGAGAAAAAATGTTAGGAAATAATTAGATAAGTACCATAATCCATCCAAGATTTTGCATGATAATTAAGTAGATTCATTAATTTTTACTCTACTTTGGATTAGTAATCTTGTGAGGATAATCTTCAAAATGAATAAACTATATAGAAGTGTAGCGGCACACACCTGTAATCCCAGTCCTTGAGAGGCTGAGACAGATAGCTGTCAGGTTTGAGGCCAGCCTCCACAGCTTAGCAAGATCCTATTTCTAAATTTATAAGAAAAGAAAGGGGTCTGGGGTTATATCTTGGAGGGAGAATGCTCCTGGGTTCAATCTTTAGTACCAATTATATTAATTAAATTAATAATTTCAAGTAACAATTTGGAGGATGAAAATGTATTTCAGTAATATAGCTTTTACCAAATATATGAGAAGCCCTGGGTTCTGTTCTTAGAATTACAAAGGAAAAAAAGTAAATTTTTCTTTGATTTCAAAAGAATTTTTATAAGGTAGAATTCTAAGCTGGGCATGGTGGTACACACATGTAGTCCCATTACTTGAGAGGCTGAGACAGAAGGATTGGATCGTATGTTGGGGCTAACCTCAGCAACAGCAAGACTATTAAAAACTTAAGGAGTCCCTGTTTTAAAATAAAATTTCAAGGTCTATACTAACAAGGCTACTTCGGTGATTGACAGAATAGATAACAGGTTCTAATATTTTCAGATAATAATTTTTTGATACAAAAATGTAAAAATTAGCTATCATTTTAAAGATGTCATATAATTAGTGTTTTCATGTTTTCCTAAATAGACATATTTTATATAATAGTGCATAAAACTGCATTTCAGTATCAATTTTTATTAAAAATAATATTTTTAAACTAGGTGTGGTGGCACATGCCTGTAATCCCAGTACTTGAGAGGCTGAGACAGGCAGATTATAGGTTCATAGCCACTCCACAACTTCGTGAGACCCTGCTTCAAAATAGAAAATAAAAGGGCTGGAGTATAGCTCAGAGGTAGAATACCCCTGGGTTGAATCTCAACTATCATACACACACACACACACACACACACACACACACACACACACAATATCAGTTCCTCAGTATTATAAAGCACTAAATAGATAATATTTTTAAATTATCCCATTTTTAAGCATGCCATGTGAATTTGGAGATAGGAACATAAATCTTATGTAATCTATGGATCTTGAGAAGTCCAAAATTTTGAGTATCTTAAAGTCAAACAAATTATTGCTTGTCTTATTTTATTAAGAATTTGTTTGAACTTTAGATGTAATGATCAGGAAAGCAAATATTGCTTTACACTTTGAGGTGAAATAGTGGAAGTTGAAAATATATTAAAGGACATGTTCCTTAATCATAAATTGCTTGTATCCTAGTGGGGAGCGTTAAGCCTGTTAGCCAAACATTTCATTTCAATAAAATGTGAAGAGACAGATGCTTTGTTACTTCAAGGTCGTGGAAAATTGCCCAGTCCAAGAAGTCTGTGGAGACTTAACCATGAAGTAATATCAGGAGAAAACTATCCTACATCTTGAAGATGTAGGATAGTTCAAAGTTTTTTTGGAGAAAAGAATCAGAAACAATGACACAGCACAAAATTTCATGGTGAGCATGCATAAAACCTCACTATTGCTTAAAAAAAAAAAAAAGGAAGGTTAGGATGTAGCTCAGAGGTAGAATTCCCCACCACCATTTAATCCCCAGTACTACACACACACATACACACTAAGCCAATTTTCATATTGATGGTTAAAAAGAGGTAAACTAAAATAAATATTTTGGAACTACAATGAGCATTGCAGGTAGGGAAAGAGGCAAACCATGAGATGTACTGGTGCAAGAACAGTATCTAATGACATCAGGCCATGGAATTGACCTACCCCTGCAATTATGTTATTCACCGAGAAAAAAATAATAATACAATAAGTTGAATATACAGTCGGAAGACGGAAACTTCCTTTTGGGGATAGGATGAGGTTGATGGCTATGAAACAATAACATAAACACAACAAAAAGTTGAATGTAGAAAACAAACTCAGGAGAGGTGTAAGAGATAGAAATGTGTCAGGACACTTGGTTGAAAAACTTTAGTACCCAGGTAAATGTCATTAATATGGTCACTTTGAGTGACAGGTGATGTAACTACAGTTTAAGGAAATAATTACTTAAGTTCACTTGTTTTTGTTTTGTTTATTACAAAGGACTACAAGCAAATTTTCTTGATTACTTCCCTGTAGGAAGGCATCATTTTTACACAAGACAATAACCGTATTTGCTATTGAATTTGGAGATAGATATTGCTTATACCTTCTAAGTTTTTTTTTTAATTCCATATGAATATTCTTGAAAACATAACCATAACAAAGGGGTAGTTAATGCCTCTACTCACTGAATTTGGATAAAATTGAGAGACCCATGGAAAAGTGCGCTCTAATACATACAGGAAAAAGAGTGTGGAATGTGGGAAAAAGGAACCTATGTTGAACAGTGAAGAAATTCATTGAAATGGCTCATATAACTTCCATATAAAATAAAGGCAAACAGCCTACCTCAATTAGCACTAGAAAACTACATGGTGAGTTTTTACAGGAAAGTTTACATCACTTTCTCAGTAAAGAGCTCTATTTTATGACAGTTGGTAAATGAAATGGAGAATTGGGGCTTGGTGCAGTGGCACATACCATGACATGAGCAGGGTTTAGTGGTACATTCCAGGATTTTGCAGGCTGAGATAGGAGTATCTCCCAAGTTCAAGGGTTCGAGAGTAGCCTAAGCAACTTAGTGAGACACTTTTTCAAATTAAAAAATAAAATAGGGTTGTGGATGTAGTTCAGAGGTAGAACACACCTGGATTCAATCCCAGTATCATTTAAAAGAGAGAGAGAAGAATTGATAGTAGAAGGAAATTAAGATAATCAGCATCAGGCTTAGAACTAATTACTAATGGCTAATGCATAGATTATAGCATTCTACATATATTATTTAATTTCTTCACTTTTTTCCTATCCACATTTGGCATTAGCTAATTTTGCAATTTTAATAGTAAGTGAGCACACAAGTGAATTGGAATTAATGATAGATTAGTGGAAATGAGTTTGTTTCTTATGTGTTTCTTTGTGTTAACAATTAGTATGAAGGTGCCTTTATTTTTATAAATGAAAGGAATAAATTCTAGATGGCCAAAAGTGGTGTATTTTTCTGGATGTTCTCAATTTACTTCACTCCTACTCTTTCTTTACTCTCCCTGTATCCTGCTTTAAACTATAGAGCTGATTTTCACAGAATAGATCACCATTTTTTTTCAAGCTTCAAGTTAGAATAAGTCAATTAGAAGCATTGTATGCTATCCAAATCAGAAAGAGAGACGTCAGGCTACTTCTTCTCCACTCTTCTCCCTGCTTGGTTATAAAGCTCCACAATCATAGCTTCTACAGGATCATCCCTCCTCCACTGACATAGAAAGCAATGGTGATATGATTTTTTCCCCTTTGGATCTGGGATGGTAATGGCTTTTTATTGTTTCTTAGGTCTGCACACAACTTCATAAAAGTTCCTTGGAGGTACGTTGGTAATTATTCTAATAATGCCTAAAGAACCATAAGCAAAATAAATCAATAAATTCTATTTGAACCAACTTAGTCATATTCAGGGTATCTGAATGAAAGAGAGTAGAAGTAGGGATCACAACTTACTTAGAGAAAAATATGCTCTCTATTGTGCCAAGAAAAAAATATAAAAATAATAGGGTAGAAGTTACTGATTTTGAAGATTTGTGAGTGATTAAATGAGGCATTTTAGATTTGATGACTTCAATTTCTCAGTGATATAAATGCAAGTTAACAGATCAATGATAAGTGAAGTGAGAGAAAGTATAGTAGTTTTAATCAGAGTGAGACCAATCTAATCAAATGAATTCTTAAAATTAGAGAACTTTACCAAGTTGTGATTAGAGAAAAGTAAGTGATTGGAGAAGAATCAGAAAGCTATGACATGATCCAGGTATGGTGGCACATTCTAGTAATCCCAGTGTTTGAGAGGCATAGATAGCAGGATCACAGATTTGAGGCCAGCCTGGGGTAACTTCGTGGACCTTGTTTTAAAATTTAAAAAAGTAAAAAGAGCTGAGGGTATAGCTCAGTGATAAAATGCCCTATGCTCTTGGGTTCAATCAATGGTACTACAAAAATAAAATCTGTGACATAAGGATTGGACCATTGCTATCATTAAAGATAGAAGAAGCCCAAGAATCACAGAAAGAGTAAGGTTACAGACCCTCCACTTAGGGACAGTAAGAAAATGGGGATCTTGATCTCAGAACTTCAAGCAACCAAACTATGCAACAACCTTAACGAGAAGGATGGTGAGCAGGATGGACTAAGGAAGCATAAACAGATGAAACCTTTATTTTTAGCCCAATGAAATTCACATCAGTTTTCTTACCCAGAGAACGGTAAGTCAGTTATCTCATTGTCTTAAGGCACTAAGCTAATAGCAATTTTACAGAAATTTAATGCAATTTTCTTTAGCAGTTTCCCTAAACTCATGGAATACCTTTTCCATCATTATGGCAGCAGGGACAGCATCGCTTCTGCTCCATAAATTTATTTTGCAAACATGAAGGGACAATGCTCAGATTGTAGGGTCATTTTAAATCTACTTTTTTCCTTCTGAAGTTTCAATAATTTTAGTCTATTAAATAAACAGAAAATACACTGACAACAAGATACGAATGCACAATTTTATCACATGTCTAATAAACACATATTCTGGATTATGAGACTCAGAGACGGGCAAATTGGTTAAACCTTGTGTAAAGCTTAACAAAGAGATAAGGGCTTGGACTTCTGGAAGGAGAGAAGTTGGTGCAGACAGCAGAAGGTTGAGAGGAGGATGTAAACAGGAAATACATTCCTGGTTATGCAGATGAAGTGTCCCAGGCAATAGCAACCTGAAGTACTGTGTATCTGGCCCATGTGTCAGATCCCTAATCCTTTCTTCCTGGGGAAAGATCTTTCCTAGGCATAAAAGTGGTGAATATCAAACAAATAACCATCTGCTTTCATTTGTTACCCACAATTTGGTTATTCCCCCTTGAAGAGAGGGAGATTCCCAATGCAGGATTCTTTTTCTGTTTGTTGTCACAGAGCCAAACACTGAAATCAAAGCTGAGTGCCAACAGTACAAGTTTATTTAGTAGCCAAAGAATGGAGAATAAGAGTCTGAATCACAAAAATAACTTTTCAACCTGTTGGGGGTGGAGAAGTAATAGATACAGGGTAGAAGAATTGAGTGGGATGGATTGGCTATTAAAGAGAGGAATATTCATGTCTTTTCCTGGAATAGGCAGAGATTTCCAGGAACTTAGGCACCACTCCTTTTTGTTCCTTTCATGCTCTGTTGATTCCTGTTAAGATCACTGGAAGTGTATAATTTAGTATGGAAATTATAGTGAAGTTAGAAGCTGTCTAGTGGTCACTTTGGTAGCCATCTTAGAATGAAATGGTTTTGTTTATCGCATCCAAAGAGAAACTTATGGTCCTCAAGTATCCTGTTCTCAAAGATAAACAAATTAGAGGTAGAATTCTCTTCAGCTAACTCATGTAGGCAGAATATTATGTAAAACATTCAGTACTTAATAATGTACATAGATATAAATTTATTTTTATAAAATTACACTTTTTCAGATCCGTTTTTTGTGTGTGCCTAAAGAGGTCTGCATTTTCTCTGAATAATACAAAATATGCCAAATAAATTTGTATGGAGTAAATTTGTGCAGGGTACACTATTTTGATCTTTCTCAGGATCATGTTGGTGGAAATGATAGTTTTGCTATAAACTCCATAATCCAGAATGTACTAGATTAACAGAAAGGTGAAATGGTTTGGTTTGCTAAAAACAAAACTCAGTGATGGAACTAACTGGGAATTAAGACATTGAATGAATAATCTTCTTACAGGTGGGTTACATACTTTAAATCAAGATGATTACATAAGGCTGTTTCAACTATAGCCATATAAACAAGTCCAGAAATCAGAAGTTGAAATGGAAATGGTTTATCTAATTGATGTAGGATATATGGAATAAACAAGTAGAAGGAGACAGGAAAGAGAAGTAAAAGAAAACTTTGATGTAAGAGCCTGGTGCTAAAGTTCCTTAGACTTTACTCCTCAATCCATTTCTCTTTTCTGGTCCTGTCTCTCCCAAATTCCTGGGAAATCTATATATCCTAGGGGTAAGTAAAAACTAAATAAAACAAACAATCAAACAAAAACTATAATTGCCAAGGAAACTATTACCAAGACAGATAAGACGTTTAGAGAAATCTATAATTTATGAAACTCTTCAGCTTATCTATGGATCAGATATTGAAGACCTCAATCAGTCCAAAGACCCTAAGGAAACCAGATCACCAGACCAATAGAAACTTCCTCAAGACTACTATACTAGACTGAAGTCATCCTCACATACCTTCCCAGAACCTCCCTTCATCTCACTTTAAAAAAAGATCCATGGGCTCTTCACAGACTTTTTTTTTTTTTTTTTAGTTTCCCATTCTGGTAACTTAACTCTCTTAGCTTAGGAGTCTTAGTTCTTAATAGGAAGAATCCTATTAGTAGTTTAAGAATGTTTCCCTTAAATTTTATAATGAGAATGACATTTGGTCATTATAGGATATTTATGTTTCTGAACCAATAGACAAAGACTACTCTATTGGCTGGAGAGATTGAGTATAATTACTCTGGGTATAGCAGCATTAGCACTTGAGCCTGCAGATGTATGATGGATGACTAAAAACAGAATAAAAGCTTAGCATCTCTGCCTTCATAGTGCATGTCTTCTTTTGCTCTCTTAAACTCTGAGCCAGATTCCAGCTCAACTCTTCACATAAATGTGTCTTCATCTTGCCATCTTGCCTTTCTGACTTGTTCTTTATCTGAGTCATTATCTCATACAGTCACCTTGGATTCAAGGAACAACCTGAGTGTTCTTTTTTGCAGCCATCTTGCATTTTAGGAACAACAGGTCTAATGATTACATTTTATGACAGGAATTGAAACTATTCCCTTGAAGTTTGAACCCAGGTAAAATTCCCAGACTCTGTGCCTCAGGCCTCTCCTTACTTTATACTAATTTGGGGGGGGCTTTTCTGAGCCAATTTGGTTATTTTGAACCAATTTTAGTTTCTCCCCTTGATTGACAGGAAATTTGGATGTTTTTGGTTCTGTCACTAAAGAAGTTCCCAAAGAGGGAAAACTCAACTCAGGTCAGTGGGGTCTTTAGTGTACAAGACAGAAAAGAATTTCAGCATGTGCCAGTTAGAGACACAAATTTATTTAGGAAAGCATGTTCTCATTCAAGGGATGATGTCAGCTAACTCAAGAATGAGGTCTCTTGGAGGAAAGCAAGGTGAACACATTCAAGGCAGAATGCAGGTCACCCCCAGTGGGAGAGACGACAGAAACCCCTTGTACTGGACAGTAGCTAGGGGCTGGGCCAGAGGTGAAGTCAGAGCAGAGTTACATAATTTAATGCCAGTTTTCCCTGTGTGTTTCCCTTTGAAAAGCTTATTTTTTTCCCGTATGGTTTATAAATAAACTATTTCTGAATATCAGTTCATTGTACTTCCCATTTACCAGCAAATTAATAAAACAAACTTTTTTTTTTTCTTTTATCCAAAGCCTTGTCCATGATGACTTGAATTGCCATCAGGAACAAGAACCTAACTTTCAGTACCACTAGCATTGCATTACCTTCTATGGGCAAGGATGGAAGCCAAAGATGTGGGTTAAGGATGTAAACTATGTTGTTCATGACATGCTTACTTTTTATTTCAAAGGTCTGAAAGAGTTTCCTACTTTCCAAAACTTCATGGACACTTATCTTTTATGACTCAGTATATTTCTTTTTCTGAATCCCTAACATCATATCTCAGTTCCAATTATCAGGAAAAGAATGTGAGGTACACAGAGAAACCAGCATGTGTGGGAAGCCCACTGTTGTGATTTGCATAAGAATGAAAACAACTAATCTCTACCTCTGAAACCCCTGGAGAGAATTTTAGCTGTCTGGTCTATTTATACTTATAAAATATGACTAGGAAAAGGATGATTTATCATTGTAATACAGTGTGGCCTCTGTATCTGAAAGTGCACCCTGGTGTAATGTAATGTAATTTTATGTATTCTTTTAGTTTGATTGTTTGTGTTTGTAATAATTGGTTTAATAGGGGCTAAAGGGATTTGATTTCTGTAGTAACAGTCCTATTAGAAACTTACTTAAATGAGAGTGCCTGGACTCTGAAGAAGAGACGAATGCTACCTTAAGACCAATCTGGGTGCCCCTAGATGACTAAGGTTTCACTGGAGATGCCAGTGTACTAAACCGTGATGTGGAGGAAACCACCCAAGGAGAACAGGCCCTGTTACAAAGGTTAGAAAGAATTCTGACTCATCCAGGAGGTACTCATAAGGGAGTAATTACGTTGGATCTCAAACTACTGTATTCCTCTCAGTTGTTTGGGGATGAAATAAACACAGGGAGGGATATCTGACCCATTGGTGTCTCAGTGAGAAGGAATCCCCATACACTAAACAATTTATTGTGTTACTGATCTCACACATTTCTGAAGATTGATTCTTGCTCCATCCCCCAGAGGAGACTCTCACAAAATGAATCCTAGAGATGGCATGAGCAGAAGTTAGTATAACTCATCAACTAAACTTCTCCCGGAATTCCTAGAAGTAGCTCTGATGATAATGCTGGTGGTTATCCCATTTGGGGGCAGTGATTTCTCCTGAACACTTTTAACATCATCAAATTCATAACCATGGCTTATGCCCCACCCCCTTTTTTTTCTTTCCTTCTCTCTCTCTTTCTTTTGGTGAGTTCACTTTTGGTTTCTGCATGTTTAAATTGATATTTTTATTTGGTTAAGATTCTAATAAAAAATTCCATTGTGTACATATCCCATATTTTTGTAATCCATTCATGTGTTGATGGACATCTTTGCTGTTTCCATAGTTTGGAAATTGTGAACTGTGCAGCTATCAACATAGATACACGTGCATTGTTCTGATAGTTTGGTTTCCATTATTTTGGGTAGTTATCCAGAAGTGGTATTGCTGGATAATATGGTAGGTTCGTTTCCATTCATCTGAGGATCCTCCATACTGTTTTCCAAAGTGGTTGCACTAATCTGCCATCCCACCAACAATGTATTAGGGTTCTCATGTCTCCACACCCTTGCCAGATCTATTTTATATTTTATTTGGAAGCAGAGTCTCACTAAGCTGCCAAGAGCCTCACTAAGTTGCTGAGACTGACTTCGATTCTGCAATCCTCCTGCCTCAGCCTCCTAAGTACTGGGATTAAAAGTGTATGCCACCATGTCCTGCTCGGTTGGCTACTATTAAGAAAAATTAGTTGTTGACTACTATTAAGAAAAACTATTCACATGGCTTTCTAAGGTAAACAATTTAACATTGGCATAAAACAAAATTCTATTTTAATCTTTAAAACAATAAAAATTTTAAAAAACATTGATTTGCTCCTTGTAAAATTACAAACAATTGACTTATAGAAAAAAGATTTTGTGTTCTCTAAAGACAATTTATTGTACTTTATGTTGTCTTTGTTAGATTTTTTATTACTTTTAGAAAGTGACCCTTAAAAGAGTTAGAGTTTGTTTAATCATAAAGTAGTTTATTATTTTTGATGGCTACTTTTTAATTCTTCTTAATCTATTTTCTGGCTCTGACTAGATAAATAAATACTATTTTAAAATACTATTAAATACTATTTTACTTTATTATATAGTATATTTGACACACTATATGTGTATATATCTGGGAATTAAATATACTGTGTATATGAGCTTTCTCTAAATATTATGCAAAAGTCTGTAAAGTTAAAATTGTATATGGTTAAGAAATGCAAGGTAAACAATAAGTGCTCTTATAAAATATGCATTGTATCTGGATTTCACATATATAAAAGACTAAAACTAGAAAAAAATGACATAACATAGAACTAAGTGGTGGTTTACACAAATTATAAAAGATATTTAAAAAGTTATAGCCAGATGTGATGGCACATACCTGTAAACACTGTACTTGAGAGGCTGAGACAGGTGGATCATGGATTGGAGGCTGAGACTCTCAGCAACCTAGTGAGACCCTGTTTCCAAATAAGAAATAAAATCAGATTGGAGGTATAGCTCTAAGGTAGAATGCTTCTGGGTTCAATCCCCAGTAACACACACACACACACACACACACACACAAAGTTTTAAGAAGACTTTAGAAAGAATTGTAACTACAAAGGATTTTATTTGTTACTGACTTGACAAATTATGTTTTTTTTAAGCTGAACAGAGCAAAGATACATTAATGTTATTATAAGAAATAATATTTCTTTGTTGCAATAAACTATATAAACTGGATTTGTTTCATTATTGTTGATTTTTGCTTTGTATTTTTCTTTAACCTTGTAACTGTTACCCCTCAAATTTTGTAGGTGTGTATAACACTTAACAAAAATTATCTGGCCCCATTTCTTGAGGGCCTAGAAAGAACTAATAGGGTTAAATTTAGTAATAGATTATAGGTAAATTCAGCCTCCAGAACATCCTTCTAAACATCCATGATACTCAAATTTGGCTGAAAAACTTTGTTTGTTTGTGTTGATAATTCATTTGTCTGTTATTTACCCTTCAACCTAAGTCTACTTAAACCAACAACTGTACAGTTTCTTCTCTGAAATGTAAAAACCAAATCTACACCACCAGATGGCTAATCAATGATTTCTTCAGAGGAATTCATTAAGGAAATCGGGAGTTCATTAGAATCAAAAAGGAGTCACCTCACTCAGTTCTATTGAGAGGTTATGGGAGAAGTATTCTTATTCTTAATTATATGATGCAGGAAACAAAAACTCTTCCCCAAAGCATATATGCATAGAAAAAAACACAAGAGCGTCTTAGAGAAAGTAATATGACCCCAAAATCAGAGTACAGCTTTCCCCACCAAGGATATTTGAGATATGGCTAAAGGTCTTTGTCAGATATTTTCTACTTTCTCCCTCTCTTGAGTTCATGGGGTCTGTTCTACTTCCTTTCCTGGTTGGAACATTCATTCATAATTTTCTAATCTTTTCATGAGCATATATTTTGATATCATAAAATTACAAACGATGATCTCTTAAAGGTATGAAGAACTAGGCCCACATCCAGGTGATACTCATACTTAAGACTAGCCAGGGCAGTTTCATTCCTCTACTGGGCCATAAACCAGCACTCAAATGCAGTTTGAAAAAAATGCAGAAGACAGAATTTCACCCTTCAGTAGCCCTGAAGAACTAGGAATTGAAATAAGAAATGGAGAAAATGAAACAGCATTGCACTTGGGCCTGCATATGTCCAATGAGCTAAAAAAAAAAAAACAAAAAAATAGAATAAAAGGTTGTCATTGCAACCTTTATATTGCATGTCTTGTTTCACTACCTTGAATATTGAGCTAGATTTCTGAGTAACTATGCATGTAAATATGTCTCCATCTTGCCTTTCTGTTTCTTTCTCTGAGTCATTATTTCATGCTTTCACTAAATCATGCCACCACTTTGGATTCTAGCAATGACAGGTTTAAAGGTTAAATATTTTGTGACAAGAATTGAAGCTACCCACAACAGCAACTTATTTTTTTCTTAAAAACAATCCCACCTCATCCACCTTGAGATAAGATCAACTAGGAACATGATCTAACATACCCAGCTATGCAAGCCCCCAACCTTTGCTATGTAACTCTAACAGTTGTTAGCCTTTAGGAAGACAGTCTTTCAATCACTAGACTACTGGTTTTCTCTCTAGTGTAACCAATCTAAGAATAAATTTACTTTCTACCTTTACAACCAGTCATATCTTTTTAGTTTTTGATACTGAGACATAACCGAGGGACATTTTACAACCAAGCCACATCCCTAGCAATTTTCATCTATTTTGAAACAGGGTCTCACTAAGTTGCTAAGACTCTCCTGAACCCTGTGATACTCCTGTCTCAAACTCCCAAGTACTAGGATTACAGGCATGTACCACTGCATGAGACTATAACCACTTATAACCCTATTTGCCTTTTAGTGTAAGTGGCTGGACCTGGACCATTGGGTTTGTAGCCTGGAACTCTGCTAGCAAAGAGAATTGATTTGTTGTTAAAAATTGAAGACAAGGGGACAATATTTGAAACCCTGGAAATTCTAACATCTTTCCCTAGCCCTTCCATGACCAATAATTAAAATGAATGGAAAGATAAAACATTTCAAATTATGAAAGACTTCAACCCCACTTTCTCACCCTGCACAAGAGTCAACTCAAGGTGGATCAAGGACCTGCAAGTCAGACCAGAGACCTTGCAGATACTTGAAGAGGGCATAGGACCAACACTTGAACACATAGGCACAGGTAAAAACTTTCTCAGCAGGACCCCAAAAGCACAGGCAGCTCAAAGGAAGATCAATCCATGGGATTGCATGAAAC
>PVLC010015959.1:0-36311 GCA_004027655.1 Graphiurus murinus
TACTGGAGATTGAACTCAGGGGCATTCTACCTCCGAGCTATACCCCCAGCCCTATTTTTTATTCTTTATTTTTGAAACCGAGTCTCACTAAGTTGCGGAGTGCCTCACTAGGTAGCTGAGGCTGGCCGCGAACCCGGATCCTCCGGTCTCAGCCTCCCGAATGCTGGGATTACAAGCGTGCGCCACCACGCCCGGCTGAAAGAGACTTTTTAAAAATGATGTCCTTTCCCATGTGTCTTGCACACACCCTGCCCCTCGTGAGGATTATGGGTGCAGCTCAGAGTGATAGTTATTTCTCATCGCTCCTTCGTGAACCTGAGCCTTTATCCTCAGTGTTAACCCTCCTGATTCCTAACTGTCTGCGCTCTTCAGTCCAGTCTCTTTGGAAGGACCCCAGTTTGTCATTCAGACGGGCCGCCTCCAGCCCCCCCTCTCGTGCCTAGCTCAGCACCTGTGGGCACAGGATCACCTGGCAGGAAGATGAGGACGCAGGGGAGACGGGAGGAGAGGTGCCGCTGGGGTAGGCGCGCTTGTGCTCTTCGAGGCCCTCAAGGATGAAGAAGAAGCAGCCATGGGTCGTGCCCATGGGGCGAGACGTGAGGGCCTGTCATGTCGGCGCAAATTTATCACCGTGTATGATTCAGTCGTCGTGGAAAATGCTCCATTACAGTAGTTCCGAAGGTGATTAATTGTGAGCATGGGACTTCTGCAACCCACGTATACTTTCTAAGTTGGGAGGACACACACATTTTTGCATAAACTAGGATTTTAACAGGAAGTGAGTCACTCCTTCACCCCTCGTCCTAAGCACTCACTAATTCCATCTATTTGTGTTCTTTCTAGCTTAAAGGACACCTGAATTTTCATACCAATAGCTTTATTCAAGTAGGGATAAAAATACCCACAGAACACAATCCAGCACATTTTTTAGAACTGACAGATCTTGCAGTTATAGGTAAAATACAAAGTGTTTCCATTGTATGTAACTTCTCCTGTTTGCTGTGTCAAAGGTGATTTAAGAAGGGCTCTCACTGTGACCCTAACTCACCCAGGATGAAAGCGTGACCCCTCCACACTATTACTGCTGAAGGAAGACAGGCTGGCCTAGGAAAAGTAACCTCAACCTCAGATGGCCAGTCTTTTTTTTTTTTTTTTTGCGGTACTGGGAATTGAACTCAGGGGCATTCTACCTCCCAACTACACCCCCAGCCCTATTTTTTATTCTTTATTTTGAAACAGGGTCTCACTAAGTTTCGGAGTGCCTCACTAGGTAGCTGAGGCTGACCGCGAACCCGGATCCTCCAGTCTCAGCCTCCCAAATGCTGGGATTACAAGCATGCACCACCACGCCCGGCGGCCAGAGTCTTTTGAATACGTCTTGAGAAAGCTCTCCAGGGCTCTCGGACTTGAAGGTGAGTTCCTTTTGGAGACCAAGCCGCTTGCTCCTAGCTGGTCCAGCTGTTGCGACTCCCCTGGTGATTTTCCTTGGAAAGCTCGACCCTCCCCATGAGACGCAGCAGCCTTCCCTGCTAGCTGCCCCTCACTTCTGCCGATGCCACCTCTGGAGTCTTCACTAGAAGAGTTTCGTGTCCAGATGTTGTATATTTGGGACTCAAAAAACTCGCACTTGCAATTCGGAAATGGCAGGTGCCGTTGAGCAATTTCCTCATTTGCCCTCGATATGCAAATTAACAGTAAGTTGAACCGGCCTATAACTTCCCTCAAGAAACCACTGGATCTTTGTTCACTACTGAGAATAGAGCTACATAAACCTCCTAGATTTCAGTTAAGAGATATAGGCCATTTGGGAAGATGAGCTTTATTAATAAATATTTATAAATGGGTTTTCCTCAGCAAAACTCCAAACCTGTTTTTGGCAGTCTCAGTAGATTTTATAGGACATACAGTGTACAAATGAGATCACACGTGGTCCCTGGTCGACCTGAGAGCCCTTTGTTCTCCTTGGCACCATCCCCCCCAACCCAGAACTTACCTCATGGCTGGCTTTTTCCATTTTGTTTTCAACTTAATCCGGCCACCTTTGGCAGCTGTTTGCTGAAGAACACGGGAGACCAAGTCTAAATGAGAGACACATGCTGATTTTCAAGATGGTCCCTGAAGCTAAACTCTGACCCGTCATCTTTTCCTTCCCCTGGCCTGAATTTGAGTCTGTTTTAGAAACGTGCACTCAGTGGTCTCCGGAGAGACAAGGCTTGTGGCTGGCCTCAGTATTTAACAGAAGACAAGTGCAAGACTTTGTCCCAAGTCCTGAAAAGGGAAAGTTGGGAGACAAGCTTTGGTCTTGGCTCCCTCCCTGGACTGCTGAGCTCAGCTCTGCTTAAACCATCCTCACTGGGGCTCAGACTAACTCACAGCACACATATTGCCTTGCCTCTTGTGTGTTAGCTGGGCACGGTGGTGCATGCCTGTAATCCCGGTACTGGGGAGGCTGAGATGGGAGGATCACAGTTTGAGGACAGCCTCAGCAAATAGACTTGCATCAACCTAATGAGACCCTGTTTCCAAATAAGAAATAAAATTGGGTTGGGGATGTAGCTCAAAGGTAGAATGCCTCTGGGTTCGGTCCCCAGTACCACAAATAAAGTATGTGGTGTGTGTGTGTGTGTGTGTGTGTGTGTGTGTGTGTGTGTGTGTGTGAGAGAGAGAGAGAGAGAGAGAGAGAGAGAGAGAGAGAGAGAGAGAGAGAGAGAGAGAGAGAGAGAGAGAGAAAAGAAAAGAGAAGAGAAGAGAAGAGAAGCACCGAGAAGCAAACTGGGCTGCCTGCCTTGGAGATCAATGCCCGTTGCTCCAGGATTGATCAGATCATCAAGACAGAAGGTAAAGGATTGGCCAAGTCGAAGCTCAATTTGCCTGCAGTGTATGGTTGATGGAATCTAACTTGATTGGCTTCAAGAGTGTTAAATGAGTAATTATAGGCTATGTAAAAATAATAAATGCACTAAAATGGTTATTTGTAAATCACAGGGGGAAAAAAAGGGTCACCGCACCCAAATATCTAGTCCTCAGGAATGAGCTGCACAGAGAACATACGTACAAGAATCTGCAGAAGAATGGCATCTTAAGTAAAGCCCCAGTTTATTTATTTATTTATTTTGTGGCACTGGGGCTTGAACTTAGAGGCATTATACCTCCAAGCTATACCCTCAGCCTTATTTTTTTGTTTTGAACAGGGTCTCACCAGGTTGCTGAGACTCTTGCTAAATTGCTGAGACTGATCTTGGACCTGTGGTCTTCCTGTCTCAGCCTCCCAAGTACTGAGATTACAGGCATGCACCACCACAACCGGCAGAAAATTATACGGCAAGGACTAATTTAAATTGTTTTAGTCTTCAGTATTTAGTTGAAATTTCTACATTTTGATGAACTGTATGTGCCTGAAAGGCCCCTTAAAGTGAGAATCAACTTTCCAACAAGCAGTGCAGTAATTTAGGAAGCACCTGCCTGTTCCAAATAACCAGTTAAACTTTGAATAGAAAATAATGCTGAGCTCAACTATTTTATTAAGGCATTCTCCCTGAGAGAAGAAAATGCTAGTTTTTCTTAAACTCTGTAGACACAGATTCAAAACAGGTAGCATGTGTTTGCAGAGCTGGCTTAATGATTACATTAGAAAGTATTTGATATCTCACCAACACTTAAGTAACTGTTTACCCAATATTATTCATGGTTTCCATGCTTCTGTCAAGAGGTTGGGACATTCCCTCTGCTGGGTTGGAATCCCACCAACAGAAGGCCTGCATGGTGTGCAGGATTGCTGTTGTGACAGGGCAGTCACGAGGTCTGGGGTGGGCACAGCCAGCCACCCGGCTACTGGAGTGTAGACAGCCCACCCTATGCCACAGCTTGCCTGCTGCCCACTCCCAAGAGCACCCAGCGGCGCCGGCCAATGCCTCTTGGTTTCTAAGCTGGAGGTAGCATCATTTAGAAACATGAAATCAATTGTCAAACGTGCTGACCCTTCCAACCCATTTAAATACTTTCCAGAATTAAGAATAAAATGTGGCAAAACAGGTCCTCAGACAACACGGATACAAGGCTTCCTGCCAGAGTCCCCAACCACAGGTGAGGCGCAGAAGTGCCCAGTGGGCCCATGGCCTGCACCGGCTTAGGCCAAGCCCTGCACTGGGGGCTCAGAAGGGCGTGATGACTCCAGTCACCCCGTGCTTCCTCATAGGTGCACACGTGTGTGTGCCTGATGGTCCTAAGACAGGTGGAACTGTCACGCAAGCACTTCTGAGTCCTGGCCCGGGCCTCCAGTCAACTGGACTCTGGGTCTCCTGCAGGCCCCACCCCACACAGAACCCTGGGCCTGGGTCTGCGTGCAGGGCCAGTGGAGGGGGCCCTGGGGATTCACTCAGGGCTTCTGGGCGCAGAGCACAGCTGGGAGTGAAGGAGTGCAGGGGCTTTGGGTGTTTGGCTAGAGCCACATGTTAAATCTTCCCACTCCATTCCTGAATATCCAATCAATGAGAGATGATAGATCAATTGGTTGATATCGATAGGGACTTCCTGCCTGCTCTGTGTAGAGCTCTACTGGGTCGGGCAGTTGGCCAACCAGTCAGTACCTCCCCTCAGTCTTTCCTGGGCAGATGGGGCCCCTCCTGCTCCTGGTATGACACTGGCTCTAGCAGCACAGGCCGGAGAGTGGGCACTCCGTGCGGCGGGGTGCACCCTCCACAGCAGCTCCCCGCCCCTGTGGGCCCAGGGATGGCATTTAATGCAGTGAGACTTGGCATGGATTCCTATTCAGCCCCAGAAGTCTTCTCAATGGCGATCCTCCTGTGCTCCTGTGCTCTGGGCTTAGAGCGCAGTTCCAACACCAATAGGCATGCTGGGCCCAAGCGTCAAGCCTCTGCCCTGCTCCTGTGACCTGAGCCCAGCTCCCTAGGGGCCTGACCCGCTCTCTCCGGCTGCTGATCTAACCGCAGAGCTGATCCAGAGGCGAGCTACCGCTCTACCGTGGAGAGGCCAACGGCCAACAAGAAAGGTCTGTGGCTGAGACGTTGGAGCATGAGACAGGACCAAGGCATTTGTTAAATCTTCCCGCTCCACTCCTGACTATCCAACGATGGTAGATGATCAATCAATCAATCAATCGATATTGATAGGGAATTCCTGCTTGCTCTGTGTAGAGTTGGCCAGCGAGTTCAGTACCTCCCCTCGGAGAGCCAAGTCAGCTGCGACACGGCATGCCACGGCGACACCTGATAGGTCCCAGGGGACCTGCTGCCCTCCAGGACTTACATGGCCACCCTGATTCTGAGCAGAGATGCCCTCAGCCCGGAATTCTCCTCAGAATCACACACGGAGAGTCTCTCTCCAGACCGAAGGAATCGGAACGTCCAGGGTGAAGCCCAGTGTTGATCTACGTGTGGCCAGGATTTAAAACTGCAGATCCGCCAGGCGCGCACCTGTAATCCCAGTACTCAGGAGGCTGAGACAGGAGGATCACAGGTTCAAGGACAGCCTCAGCAAACAGTGAGATTCTTTTCAACCTAGCAAGACCCTGTTTCCAAATAAGAAATAAAATCAGGCTGGGGGTATAGCTCAAAGGTAGAATTCCTCTAGGTTCAGTCCCTAGTGCCACAAAACCACACACACACACACACACACACACACAACCAACAACTGCAGGTCCACCCCAGGGCTCTTCGGAACTGTAGCACCCTAGCCCCTGCGCTCCTTGTGGGACTCGGGGACAATGCTCCTGCTGGTCCTGGGCCCGCACTCAGTGAGGGCAGAAGGAAGAAGAAACTTTGAATGTCACTAAGGAGTGAACCAGCCGTCGCTCACAGGAGCGTCACGTGCTCAGCTTAGGGTCTTCCAGGCCCCCCAAGGCACCAGCGTCCTGGGGACCTTTTCTCCAAGGCTCTAATTCTATCGGTTAAGTTTACATTTGGCTGCAAATAACAGAAGCCCCGCTTGACAGCTATGTGACCTGAAGCCCCCACACACACGGGGCCTCTTCCCGAATGCCTCCCTGGCTCTCCCCAGGGCCAGGATGATTCCTTGCCTCATCGACACCACCAGAGGCTGAACGAGTTGGTTTTTGCCCTCACGCCGTTCCTTCAAGACCATGAGGTGGCTGCTGCAGCCCCAGCTCTTGGATTCATGCTCTGCTTGGAAAGAAGAAAGAAGGGCAAGGAGCAGGAAGCCTGGAAATCAGCCCCTCATCTTTTTGTCATAAAAGTAGACGTTTCTTTCAGACTTTTGCTTAGGTTTCTTGGACCAGCTCTGTGACCCATCTACCCTTAGCTAGAAAAAGACAACGTGGGTGGGAAATGACCCAGCCACCCAACAGTCGGTTGCATGGCCATGCACCAGGCCGGCAGGGTCTTCGGGGCCATCTCCATCCTGCCTGAGGTCAGTGGCCGGCACGCTGACCCCTGACAAGTGTGGCTTTCTGAGCAGGAAGAGGGACCTCCGTGGGGACTCCACTACTTGTGCTCTCCAAATCCTAGATTTGGGGTTTGGAAAATGGGACCGGGAGCACTGCCCTTGCTGGCTTCCATACGGCTGGCTCTCCTGAGCTAACCTGTGTGCCTCACTGGTGTGATGCTACCCCCCTACACACACACACACACACACACACACACACACACACACACACACACACACACGGGGCCTCTTCCAGAATGCCTCCCTGGCTCTCCCCAGATCCTCGTCTTCAGGGCCGGCCCCCTAGAGGGAGCCATCAACCATTCTCAAGACAGGTCATGCTCCGGGCTGGGCTGGGAACATTGCCCCAGCAGGTCTGTGAACACCCTGGCGGGAAGCCAGTCACTGGGGTACTACACTGGTCTAGGAGTCAAAGCCTTGCTCACTGGAGATTTCTAGCAGGACACACTGAGAGCAAGCGTAGGAGGAATGAGGGAAGAGGCCCCCGTCTTGGGGATCTGTACCTCTGAAAGTGAGGGGCAGCAACCTCAGAGGACCCTGGAGCACTGGAGTCAGGTTGCACTGGTGTAGGGTTGTGAGTGTGGAGTAGGGAGTAGAGGGGTCCACACGCCCTCCAACCCAGGAGCCTGGGCGAGGAGTCAGTCCCCTGTGCAGGGAAGCAGTCTCCCTAACACCTAACCTCTTACATCCACCCCTCTGCAGCTGACTCTGCTGTGCTGTCTTAGCTCAGCTCCTTAGCAAGGCCCACTGCTGAGGATTCACCTACCACCCCACCCAGACCCAGGAGGTTGGGCAGCCAGGCCCCCTGCCTGTGGTTGAAGTATTCCGCAGGTGCTCCTAAACTGCAGGATGAACTGTCTGTGTATTCATGGAGGAACATTCCTTACAAATGATCTCTCCTTCAGGGAGCCAGCCCCAACGCCCTGCATACAATAGGTGCCTCACAAATATCACGGACCAACGGAAATTTCTGCTCTGCATGCAGAAATGGTCTCAGAACTTGAAAGAAGTTTGGGTGAACCAAGGGGGAAGCCAGTCCCCCAAGAACATTAAGATTTCGATGTCTCCCCGTTCTTTTCTTTTAATAGTAATTATTGGCAGAGAGCCTGGCACGGTTTTTTCTGTGGTCATATCCCTGTGTTCAGTTTAATGATATGGGGAACCGCAGATGGAGGTGAGGATAACTTGAAAAGAAAAGGGTATTATTGGTAAAGGCTCTGGAAGCCCTGCAAATTTGAGAGGATAAATTGAAATTTTACAGGACTAATGAGTTTTTGAAAACTGTTAGCCAGGCTTGTCCAAACCGTTCTCTCCCTATTTAAGATTTTCTAAATTAGAAACTCAGAAATTTCAGTAGCTGTTTTGGCCCTGGAATGAATAAGCAGCCCAAAGTAGATGGTGTGCTTCCATTTATTAAGCTCACATGTGTCTGGCTTCCATGTAATCATAGCACGTTATTCTCACCGCAATTGATGGTCTGCAATGGCACTCGCTTTATTGAGCTGTGATCAAGATCCTCTGCAACCATCGCTGCATTCCACCCGTCAAAAATCATTGAATCCGGGGCCTTTGCATTTAGTTTTTGTAGGTACCATGGGAGCCTGAACCTTTCTCCTACAGACCTAAGAGCTAAAACTGAAGTCAACGCACTACATTTCTGAAGTCATTCTCGGTTCCAAGAGTTCGCAGCCAGTGATTCTCGGGCTTCTATCTTGGCGACAGGCTTGAACTCACACCCCACATGGGGAACGGCTATGCTTCAAGCTCCATCTAGAACGTTTTGAGTGCAAAAGGCCGTCTTGCGATGATAAACTGCATGCACTCTGAGCGGCACAACTTTTATGACAACTAGGAACCACGCCACTAGGGACTGGTCTAGATACTATCCACCTCTATGTAGTTAATGTACAGTCCTAGGGAACCGTTACCACATTCATCAGTCAAGATCGTGTTTGTTCAGCACGTACAAACTTCTATCATGTAGCTGAGGAATATGATAACTATTCTTAAATATGATTTTATTCTTAAATAGAGCATGTGAAGTTATTTTGTCTTTTGCTAAAGAAAAATCGTTTGTGAAATATGTTGTTCTATTGTCTACAAATGTTTCAGGTTTTGTTTTGTTTCATGTTGTTTTGTTTTGCGACAGGGTCTCAATCTGTTTCCCAGGCTGGACTCTGACTTCTGGACTCCAGCGATCCTTCTGTCTCAGCCTCCTGAGTAGCTGGGAATATAGGCATGCGCCACCATGCCAGGCTTACTGCCTAGAAATGTTCTTAAATGTAATACACACACACACACACACACACACACACACACACACACACACACACACACCAAGCAACTAAGTCGCTCACAGTTTATACTGACAATAACTTGAGAAATAATTATAAATTTTTAATTGTGGATTTGGAGAGTTTTAAAATGTATGTTAGCCGGGTGTGGTGGCGCACGCTTGTAATCCCAGCATTCGGGAGGATCCGGGTTCTCAGCCAGCCTCAGCTACCTAGTGAGGCACTCCGCAACTTAGTGAGACTCGGTTTCAAAATAAAGAATAGCCGGGCGTGGTGGCGCACGCTTGTAATCCCAGCATTCGGGAGGCTGAGACCGGAGGATCCGGGTTCGCGGCCAGCCTCAGCTACCTAGTGAGGCACTCCGCAACTTAGTGAGACTCGGTTTCAAAAATAAAGAATAAAAAATAGGGCTGGGGGTATAGCTGGGAGGTATAATGCCCCGAGTTCAATCCCTAGTACCGCAAAAAAAAAAAAAATAAAGAAAGAAAGAAAGAAAGAATAAAAAATAGGGCTGGGGGTATAGCTCGGAGGTAAAATGCCCCTGACTTCAATCCCCAGTACCGCAAAAAAATAATAATAATAAAATAAAATGTATCTGTTAGCCAGGCATGGTGGCGTACGCTTGTAATTCCAGTACTTGGGAGGCTAGGACAGGAGGATCGCAGGTTCACAGCCAGCCTCAGCAACTTAGTGACCCTGTTTCAAAATAAAAAAATAGAAAAGTAGGACTGGTGGCGTAGCACAGAGGTAGAATGCCATCAAATTAATTAATTAGTTAATTAATTTAAAATGTATTTGTTGAAGCCTGGCATGGTGGCACATGCCTATAATCCTAGTACTTGGTAGGCTGAGAGAAGAGGGTTGCAGGTTTGAGGCCAGCCTCAGCAACTTGACTAGACCCTATTTCAAAAATAAAATATAAAATAGGGCTGGGATTGGAGTTCAGAGGTAGAATGCTCCTGGGTTCAATCTCCAGTGACACAAAAAATAAAACTAAATAAATAGAAAAAAGAAAATGTATTTGTTGCCTATATAAAAATAACAGAGGTATTTTGTTATGTTAGGAATCTCTTAGAATACCATTGAAACTTTAATCCATACCATCATTTCATACTAATTATTCCTGACATTTTAACCTGTCACCCTCAGGACAGGCAATTTGTACAGATGTACACTTTCTTTTAAACTACACGCTCATTCTGTTACCTTTGGGTTGAAGGAGGATTAAGGGTTCCCAAAGGAGCAACAGATTTCAAAAATGTGAGTCATAACCCATCTGTGGGTCATGAATCAATTTAGGGGCTGTATAACCTAGCTTTTTTGGTACTGTGGATTAAACCCAGGAGCATTCAACCTCCAAACTTTTTTTTTATTTTGAAACAGGATCTCACTAAGTTGCTGAGGCTGGCCTCAAACCTGCAATCCTCCTGTCTCAGCCTCCCAAGTATTGGGGTTGTGGGTGGGCACCACCACGCTCAGCTGTTTGTTTGTCTTGCTTGAGTCATTCGCTTACTGAGTAAGAATTAAAGGCTAAGTGTATAAAGTCTAAAATCAGGCTACCTAGATTCACATGTGGGCCCTACCTTTTACTAGTTGTGTCCTATTAGACAGGTTATTTAACCTTTACGTCTCGGTTTCCTCATCTGCAAAGCAGACAGGATAATAGTATGTGTTTCACAGGCTTGACATGAGGATTATGTGAAGTTGCAAAAGCATAAAGTGCTTAGCCCAGTGGTTGGCATACAGCAGGGACCCCGTAGATACCAGCTATGGCTCTTCATCTGCGTGAGGGGCCTGTGGCTCCGCCATTCACCGCCTCACTTCCTGGTTGCTCTATGCTTGTAACTACTCTACGCCCCCCTGGATGATGCTTCGGTGCTGCAACCCTTTATGCCTTGGATTCGGCTTCTAGAGGAAGGTTTACTTCCCTTCCTCTTAGAACTGTGTATACATTAGTGAACACTTCCTGCAGTTCCCAAGATAGGAGCTTGGTAAGGCATTAAAATGAGGGATTCTCATTTGCATTGAAGTCTTATCCAGGAGTAAACAAACATGGTGAGGTTTTCAGTTGTGGAAGCGTTCACGGAAGGCGCGCATCACTGGTATGATGGTGGAGGGTTTAACGACGTGGCTTTGGGTTATGAATATACGGAGCTCCTTGGTGACAACACGGTGAAAGCCAATGGCTTCGAAAGTGAGGCGCCTGAGAACGAACACCAGGATCTGTTCCTGAGGTCTGTGGAGGAGTGTTTGTAATTAGTATGTGAAATTAGGAGTCGAGACAGCCAAATGCCAGAGAAGAATAGAGAAAGGAAAGGTCTCACTGCCCAACCAGAGCTAGAGTCAGAAGTAAACCACAATACGAGAATTCTCTTTATTATCTTCCCAGTTCTTCTGTAAAATTAAGATTGCTCTAAAACTAAAATCAAATTTATTTATTTTATTCATTTATTTATTTATGTGTCTGCGGTACTGGGGATTGAACCCAGGAGCATTCTACCCCTGAGCTACACCCCCAGTCCTATTTTTTATTCTTTAATTTGAAACAGGGTCTCACTAAGTTGTGGAGGGCCTCACTAAGTAGCTGAGGCTGGCCACGAACCTGGATCCTCCAGTCGCAACCTCCCAAGTACTGAGATTACAAATGTGCTCCACCACACCTGGCCCCAGCCCTATTTTTTGTATTCTTTATTTTGAAATAGTATCTCACTAAATTGTGCAGGGCCTCGTTAAGTAGCTGAGGCTGACCTTGAGCCTGTGATCCACCTGTCTCAGCTTCCCAAGTATTGGAATTACAGGCGTGTGCCACCATGCCCCACATATTAACTCTTTTGATTAGCATGTGCCACCACGCCCAGCACAATCAATTTTAAAATAATAAAAAGGACACAAAATGATATAATCTGATTGCCTTTTCTGTTGCTGTACCTGAACTTATTTCTAGGTTTTTGCTACTATGAAAAAGCTACTGTAAACATTATTACACAAAAGGAAGGAAGGAAGGAAGGAAGGAAGGAAGGAAGGAAGGAAGGAAGGAAGGGACTTTATCAAAGCCAAAATGAAAGAGGATTCTTATTTACAGTAGTTCTGTCCAGTAAATGCATTTAAGCTTCGAGTGGGCAAAAACCACCAGAACCTTAATCCTGTCCCTTCAGACCAGAAGGCGGGAAAATCACATCAATTCCCAGCAGGCAAAAGCTGGAAACCTTCATAAACAGGGTCCTCGTTTCTGAAATCGTGTCTTTTTAGACATGTAGAAAGGAAAGCAACATAATCCAGAGACCACAGAATTAGAAACAGAAAACTCAGGAGATATAAACTTGATTAAGCATCTTAACTGCATGAAGCATAGCCCCAAACTAAACAGTGGCTCATCTCCCGGCCCTCTGTCTGTGCTAAGTCGCTGTGAGAAGAACCCGGTGCAGGGTTTCAATGCCGAATCTTCTGCCTTGTTTAAGCCTGGATTTGAGCTTAACTGGGACTGGATTTGCTCTGCGTCCACACTGGGGCTCACGGGATTTTGAAATAGATATTCCTTTGATTCTGGGACAGTCATTAAAATGATATTTCCGAAAGCCTTCCCTGACTAACTTTGAACTTCAATATTGATCTAATTAACTTTTAGTTTTGGCCAATTGTTATAATCCTTTGGTTAAAAAAAAAATTTTTTTAAAGCCCTCCCACTAAAATTGTTGTCCTACCTAATTATTCTCCAGATAAATCACATAGATATTACTGTTGAAATGAGTTGGTGAAGTAGAAAATTCAGTGTGAGGCATAGATGTTGACCTAGGAATCAAATTACCTAGGAAAACTCTGAATGACCAGGGTTAGGCTGACTTTTTCGGATGCCAGACTTCTCAGAGCCTTCAATGTGCTGATGACATCGTGAAGCCGCAGTACAGGGATGCAGTGAGTGGGTTTCCCAAAGTCTATGGCAGTGGCAGAGCCAAGACTAGGAAACCCTGACTCCAAATAACCCACCATCACTCCAGCTACAACCAATACTGATCAAATGTCCACAATCAGCCAGGCGTGGTGGCGCACGCTTGTATTCCCAGTACTTGGCAGGCTGAGACAGGAGGATCGCAGATTTGCAGCCAGCCTCAGCAACTTAGTGAAGCCCTCTGCAACTTAGTAGGACCCTGTTTCAAAATAAAGAATGAAAAATAGAACTGGGGGTGTAGCTCAGAGGTAGAATGCCCCTCGGTTTGATCCCCAGTACTGCAAAAAAAAAAAAGTCCACATCTTCCCAGAGGCTTGCTCTGGGTAGAGAGACCCCCTGAAATGGGCGGGACCTGCCTGTCCTTGCAGGGTCTCTCTCCTTGATCCCTTACCTGTGCTTCCTGGACAGACCCTCGTCCAGTCCATGCTCTCCTCACCTCCTGCAGACAGGCACGCAGGGGCCTCCTGGGACAGCTGCAGCCTACAACTACAGGTCAAGGGCTGAGAACAGAGGTCCGTCCTCTCTCTCCCCACTCTGAGAGTCAGAAGTAAAGTCCTGACCGAGGTGTCTGCAGCTGGGCTTCTCTGGACAGACAACAGACGCCTGCTCTCCAGGCTTCACTTCCAGGCCTCTGAGGCTGCAAGCTGTGGCTCGGGGGTTATGTCTCCCCAAAGTCTGTATCTTGAGATCTGGGTTCCTAGCATTGAGAGGCCAGGCTTTGGGAGATGACCAGGTCACTCAGGAGTGGGATCAGTGAGTGTAAAAGAGACCCCGGGATGTTTATGTCCAGAACATCAGAGGAAGTGTAAGAACCGGGAAGCAGCTGAGAGTTTGGCCTCTTGCATGCTGACAGGTTGGGTTCATGGATGCCGGCAGAAGGTAGGAAACTCCTGGGTCAGAGACAAAGCACAGGTTCTCATTCATACCAGTAGCAGTAGCAGAGACTGAGCATTTTGTACCAATTCCCCGGTCCCCAATTGCCAACCAGAGCCAGGTGAGCCCTGCACACCGTCACACAGCATGGGAGGAACCTGAGCTCAGAGCACCCGCGTCTTTTATAATGGGCAGCAAGCAGCCTGTCTGCGGCCCCAAGGGAAGATGTGATTTCTGTTACCCGAGGCGGTCAGCAAACCTGCCTGGTGCTCCTGAGAGAGACAGTATGTCATCCTCCAAGGCCATTTGCTAGATAGACATTCTTGAGAAAATGGACTAGAACAAAGGGTGCTCAGTGGTTCACTTTCAAGAAAGCCCTGAGAATCAGCCTCATCTTGTGCGGAGCTGCAACTCGCTTAACAAAAACAAACATCCTAAGAGCCAAATATTCCTAATACCCCAATATTTCAAATATCCAGGTATTTCTTTTTTATTTTTAATGTGCTTTTATTGGTGCATTATGGTCTCCCATCGTAATGTAAATTATGTTGACACTGGCATACATGCACACAGCACTTGGTGCCCCCGCCCCCGTGCCTCCCCGTCTCCCCCCTTCCCATACAGAGGACTAAGACTGGTTTAGGGATTTTCACATATGCACACACAGTCGATGTTAGTATTTCCAATAATGAACCTCAGTCTTCCCCCTCCTCCCCTTCCCTTAGAACACTTCCCTGGCTCCACTGAGGTTTTTCTTCCGTTATTTGGAGTCCCTCTGGTATCCCAGTTACTCCCTAGCTTGCGCATATTAAAGAAAACATATTTCTATTTCTAATATCCTCAAACATTTGTTTTTTTTTTTAATTCGACTCTGACTCTTATCAGCTGGGAAGACACAGGTATTCTCTCCAAATACCTGAACAAAGGCTTGGCCGTACCGCTCTCCGGCACACACACCAGACGTTCAGGTCCATTTTCTCCTTTTGATTTTCTGTCACGAAACATAACGCAGAAAATAAAACAAAACCAAAACAATGCAGTCACCTTAATATTGTGGGTAGATTGGCTAAAACTGATATAATAACAGCATTAAGGAATTTCTCACAATTGTCATTGCCTAATTCACCTTCTCTGAATGACATTGATGGAAAATTCCTTTCAGATGGATGGCTTTTTATGCTGAATCAATTTGGTTTGTAAGGGAAAGAAATGAAATCCGACAGCTGGATGAAGCGGGAAGCATTTCCAATAGTGTCACTGTTTAGAAAATGTTTCTCCCTATTGCTCTCGTTCCTATTGTTAGGAAAAATCCCTGACCAGAGATGAGTTCCTGGTGGGTTATGGCGACGGGATAAGTCGCAAGAAAACCCACCTGACGTTTCAGCTGGTTTCACCACCCCTCTCCCCTCCCCAGTCCACCCTGGGAGAGGGCTGCACAGAAGCCAGGCGCCGTGGGCAGGGCGTGCAGGTGGGGCTGTCCTGTCCACTGGCGGGGACCTGGGACTCCTTAGGCGCTGTCTGCAGAGCTGGGAGAGCAGTACAAAGGGTGGACATTTGCTTCCGAGTTCCCTTTGACCTGCAGTTCATCTCGTCACAATCACTTGTCTACCAGAGTTGTATTCCTCAGTCTCCCAAGCCAAGTGAAGCGATTCACTGCCAGGTCATTTGCAGGAACACACCTTCCTAGCACACCTTCCAGCCAGCCCGGTGACCCCGATGTCTCTGGAGCACCAGCTCCTCCACCGTGCTGACGAGGTCTCCCCAGCAAGGAGGTCTGGCACAGGGGCCTTCAAGCACTGGGATTGAACTCAGGCCCAAGAGCACAGATTTGCACCTTTTTCTTTCAAAACACAGGTGAAGAGGAAGAAGCTATTCTATGAGAAAGCCAAAATTGAGGGACCCATGAGCCAACCAAATTAACGGTCCTCAGCCAGGTGCTGGGGGCATACTCGGACAAATAAGGCACACTCTCGCCCCAGCCCGGGAGGAACTAACCTTCTGCCATTTTAATGGTACCTTAAATATTTACCTGCCATGTTTTTCTTCTTGGGTAAAGTAACTCCTCTTTCTAGAAGACGTGGTCAAGATATTTTAGTTCCCCTTACTTCTTGCAACCTACAAGTGCATCTAATGAAACTACATAAAACTATAACAACCTGAAGTTACATACACACCATAATTCGGTGACTATATCAGAGCATTGAAAAATACCTGTTTATGTACATTAATGCTTTAAATACACACACACACACACACACACACACCCCACATTCGTAATATAGAAGATGGCACTTCCTGAAAATGTAGAAGCAGGATGTATTTCATGAAACCACGTGTGGGACGTAAGAAGAGGATGCTATGGCGCAAACCCTGCACTTCGTCTGCAGCCGATACTGGTTTCACAGTTTCATCCTCTCTCTACCAACACACCAGGATGGTCGGCTAATTCCCTGGTGGCAAAGACACTGGTATGAGTGACAGCAGATACCACAGCCGTGTGGTGTTTAAGCCCGTGTGGACAATCAGAAGGCTGGCTGGACCCACGCGCCTTCAGAAAGACACTTTCCCTTCCCTGGCGGAAAACAGAAGGTCAATATGAGTGCTGCCATTTTGTTTTACTCTGAGTGAAAGCGCTGTCGGGAGACATTAGAGAAAAACAAGAAGGCGCCTCCCGTCAGCACCTCGGCAGGGAAACGACCCCAGGCAGGGCGCCATCCTCACCTGCCCAGGGAGAGTGTGCGTGACAGCGCTGGGTGGCCGCGTTCACGTTGGCACAAAGCCCTGCAGCGAGGAGAGATCTTTGTGAACTTCAGAGCGAGGTGTGGGAGGACTTAGGACCCTGGTGCTGCCCGGGCCGTCCTTACTGTGTGCCTGGAGTCTGCTCTGCAGAGATGAGTGACTGTGGCCTCAGCTAGGTTGCAGCAGACTGATGTCCCTGCCTTGCTTCCCTTGACTGGTGCAGGTGACTACTGGTTCACAACAGGCTCACCCCCGGGGCTGGAGAAGGCCCGAGAGACGAGGACGGCCTCAGCAGGACGTTAAGGAAGTCAGCCTCGAGTCCTCTCTGGGAGCAGGGGAGACACCAGGACTGGGATGTCTTCAGCCACCTTCCCCCAAGTGCACAGAACACCTGAGAACAGAGCTTTGGCTGCACAGCCTGGAGCCTGGCCCCTCGCCTCCCTCTCCAGCTCCAGACCTGGCCAGGGCCCCTCCGGAAGGGAATTCTCGAGCTGCCCATCTGAAGATTAATCTGTGGTTGCTGGTTAATTCTATGTGGGTAAACCTGGGTCTGGAGGGCAGATGCGTCTCCTCAGAAGCCCAAATTCTTATTTATTTGTTTGTTTATTTGTTTTGCAGTACTGGGGATTGAATCCAGGGGCATTCTACCTCCAAGCTATACCCCCAGCCCTATTTTTTTTTTTTTATTCTTTATTTTGAAACAGGGTCTCACTAAGTTGTGGAGTGCCTCACTAAGTAGCTGAGGCTGGCCTCGAACCCAGATCCTCTGGTCTCAGCCTCCCAAATGCTGGGATTACAAGCGTGTGCCACCACGCCCAACTGAACCTTGCATTCTTATTTATTTGTTTGTTTGTTTGTTTGTTTGTTTTACAGTACTGGGGCATTCTACCTCCGAGCTACACCCCCAGCCCTATGTTTTATTCTTTATTTTGAATCAGGGTCTCACTAAGTAGCTAAGGCTGGCCGTGATCTTCCAGTCTCAGCCTCCCAAGTACTGGGATGACAAGCGTGCGCCACCATGCCCAGCTTCCCTGCATTCTTAATGGAGGTGACGCCCAGGAAATTGGCTACTGAGGTGACACCATATCCTCACCTGGGCCCAAGGGCCACCTGCAAATTACGAACACCAGGAGACAAGAGACAAAACAAACAGACAGGAAGGCTGTGTGAGAAGGGGTGAGTTGGGGTCTCCAGAGTCTTTAGGGCAGCCCTCGGTGGACCTGCAGGATGACCGCTCAACCCTCACAGCATGGGGCAGCCCTCGGTGGGCCTGCGGGATGCCGCTCAAACTCACAGCAGTGTATTTGATAGGCGTCTCTGTGCCCCAGCCCTGTGGCACACACACAGATTATGCAAACCGCGCTAGTTGTGGTGGGCACCTGCTTGTGTGCTTGAAATCTGACTTCTGGGGAGCCAAGGTCAGTCACATGGGTGTCCCATGCCCTGTGATAGATCCCAGCAGAAACTCTGGACACTATAGCCAGAGTGAACCTCACTGGTGTTGACTACATCATTCTGGAGAACTCAGCGCGGGCCACGCAGCCCTGTGGAGACCCTAGACCTGCCATACTCCTGACTCTGCCTGGCGCACCTTTTACCTCGGCTGGTGCTGAGCTGCCCCCTCTCGCTCTAAACAGCCATGCTGCAGCCCCCGTTCCTGTGTCCCAGGAGCCCCAGCAGATCCTGGGCCCCGGGGGGGGGGGGTTGTGGATGCCAGGCACAATGGTCGAAGTGCTTTTCTCTCCCATCCCAGCAGCTAGGAGGATGGGCCTGCTCCCGCTGGGTTCTCAGGAAGCAGAGCAGAGACAGTGTTGGCAGTGGCTTGGGGCGCAAGGCCTAGGCTGGAGTGCAGGCGGGCTGATGCTCCAGCGGGGTCTGAGCGCAGGAGGAGCGCCTCCCAGTGCTGGGGGCAGCCTCCTGCTCTGTTTAGCCTTCATCTGACTCGGCCATTCATGGGGGATGGCCATCTGCTAGGCTCTGCCCTCTGACTCAGATGTCAACCTAGTCCAGTGAAAAACCATCGACCCGTAACTACACGCTTAGTCTTGTGAGCACATATCCGCTGGCTGACCAGAGGAGGGCCAGGGGCTCTTTGCTTTCGGGCCCTTGGCTGCCATTCCATCCCGGCCCACACACCCTGCTCTGCCAGACCTGCTGCCCCCCATGCATTGCACATCTGGGTCACACCGAGAGAGCTGGTGCCCACACCCTCACGATCAGGGCAGCACCATGGAGAAGTATTTCCTGTGATCAGAAGGGCCCCCCCCTCCCATTTCCCCTTTCTGTGGCCTGGCCGCAGTCCTCTCCAGCGCCTCCTCGCCCCCTTCTCTAAACATCCCTGGGGGGGCAGGGAGACGGAGTGGGGCTTATAAACACCAGGTCCCAGCCATACCCACGCCGCAGGCAGAGTCTCCTCTTGTCGTGAGCGGTCGGTTGTGGCCCCAGGAGCTTAGGCGTGCACAGACTTAGCAGGGGGTGAGCCAAGGCACCCTGAGGGCGAGCTGGGGAGCCACAAACCATGTCCCTCTTGCTGCCCTCAGTGACAGCTGTCCACTTCTCAGAGACCCCAGTGGGACCAACCCCGTCAGCCAGGCGATGGCTAGCAGGAGCAGGTGCCAATGCCTGTATCCCTGTGTCGCTGCTCCTCCCATGCCCTGTCATTCCCTGTTATCTCTTCCCCAAGAACACCACCTGCATGGAAACCCTTGTTGCAGATGTGTTTGGGGACAGGCAGTGGGTACAGCCACAAGGGCATCCAGAGGATGTAGGCTGACCACGTGCCCCGAACGTCTCCAGAGACGAAGTCTAGGATGCGGTCGTTGAGCATGCATCTGGAGTTCATCTAGAATAGTCTAAACATCACCAGATAGCTTACTAACAAGGAGCTTGAGCAAGCTTAGAATTACAAAAAATAAGCCGGGCATGGTGGCACACGCTTGTAATCCCAGCATTCGGGAGGCTGAGACCGGAGGATCCGGGTTCCAGGCCAGCCTCAGCTACCTAGTGAGGCACTCCGCAATTTCGTGAGACCTTGTTTCAAAATAAAGAATAAAAAATAGGGCTGGAGGTGTAGCTCGGAGGTAGAATGCCCCTGAGTTCAATCCCCAGTACTGAAAAAAAAAAAATACAAAAGATACCTAGTACTTGGGAGGCTGAGGCAGGGGGATGGCAGGTTCAAGACAGCCTCACCTCAGCACTGTAGTGAGACTCTCAGCAACCTAGAGAGACCCTGATTCAAAAAAGGGGGGGCATGGTGTAGCTCAGAGGTAGAACACCCCCAGGTTCAATCCCTAGTATCACAAAGAAAGAGAGAGAAAAGAAAAAGAAAAATCACAGAAGGTACAAAGAGCCATTAGCGTAAACCCATTCCCTTTATGACCAAAGACAGCAGCAAAAGAAAATGTGATGGGAAGGCACACAAATGCCGGGTTGCCAGTGTTTGCAACTAGGCTCGGAGAGAGAGTAGCATTCCCATTACAAACCTTAGGGTGGCTCACGTCTCTTGACAGGGAGCTCAGATCTATAAAATAAATGATTAGACTGATTTCCCGCCCAAACCTTCTGGGGTTATTGATACAAATCAAATCATCCTGCACAATTTTGGTATTTTCCCAGAAAAGTTCTGCTAAAAATAAGCCAGCTGCCTGTCTCTCCCTTGGTACTAGGTTATTGTTTTCAGAATTGTCACTATGAAAAGTAAAATACTTACAGCCTCGAGAGCTGCTTTTAATTAAATCGCCAAGTTTCCCATTGGGGGTTATCTGCGCTCGCGCTGGCTCTTTTTTTTTTTTTTTTTTTTTTTTTTTATGTGAAATGAGCATTGTTCAGCGGGAAAGCTGTGAAGTCTGGGACTGTACGAGCCACCGCCTGCACGGGAGCGGTTACCCCAGCCACTGCAGCCGTCGGTGCAGCCCAGCCGGCGGCCAAGCAGAGGGAGCTGCCAGGACAATGGTGACTAGATGCCTACGATTCACATGTCACGACTGTGTCGCTAGACCAGAGGCAAGAGTGCCGAGCCTTCCGTAATGTAGGGCGACAATCTATTATCTGCAAGGACTTGGAAATGCTTTGAAAAACCAAGGGTGGTTATAAGAGTAATGGGATGATAAACCTGACCAGATGAAAGTGAAATTATACGTGGGATATATTCATATGTCCTATATGTATCCTATAAACACACAGAGATGCATACACACCCGTATAACTATATCCTATATGTATACATGCAGGTATGCACCCGTATAACCATATCCTATATATATATATATATATATATATATATATATATATATATATATATATATATATACATACACACATACATGCACACGTATATATAGAATCCTATATCCTACCTATGCACAATACTTGTAAATAAATACCATATATACACAATACTTGTAAATAAATACATATATAGACAAGAACATCTAAACACACACATATATACACAACGCACATATATAAACATGTACGTGTGTCTACATGTATTTGCATATGTACACACATGCACACACACTTATATGTGCACATAGGCATGCATGTTGATACATTTCCACACATGTATGTGCACATATGCCTACATATGTATAGACACATACTTCTCTCTACATGATGAGCATGAACACACATGTGTGGCAATGTATGAATATACATGCCTATGTGCGCATATAAGGATGTGTGTGCACATATGCACACATATGTATCGACACATACTTCTCTCTACATGATGAGCATGAATTCTTGCTGGTGGTAGATGTTCGTGTTTCCCTGCAGAGGTGCATGGCCTGCTTGCTGCAGGACACTTTCCTAGAATCATTGCAGTGTGATGTAATGCACATCATGTTCACCTTCCAAAGCCAAAACCAAAATATACTGAATTTCTTTTATATATGTGTGTGTGTGTGTGTGTGTGTGTGTGTGTGTGTGTGTGTGTGGTGCTGGAGATTGAACCCAAGGACATTCTACCTCCAAGCTATACCTCCAGACCTATTTTATTTGGAAACAGGGTCTGGCTAAGTTGCTGAAGCTGGCTTCCAACTTGCGATCTTCCTACCTCAGCCTCCCAAGTACTAGGATTACATGCCTGCACCCTCATGCCTGGCTCTACTGAACTTCAAGCAGAAGATCTCAATAAATGGAAGCATATTCCTTGTATTTGGATTGTAATAATGTCAGTTATTCCAAGAGTGAGAGACAGATTCAAAGCAATTCCAATCCAAACCCAGTAAGCTATTTTATAAGTCAGCAAGCAGATTCTAAGATGTACCTGGAAATGCAGAGTCCCAAAACAATCCTAAAGGAGGGCAGAGTCAGCGACTGTTACTGAGCATCAAGGCATAGGATGCAGCTTGACAGACCGGGACAGTAAGCCACAGACAGGAAGAACAGGACGGAAAGTCCAAACAGAAATCTTAGACCTGAAAAATACAAATATCAATGAAAAGCTCAGTCAACAGCCTCCCTGCAGAATGGAGGGGACAGAAGAGAAATCTCCTAGGATCGACAAAAGGGCACAACCCAATTGTTTTCTCTTAGGAATCTTTACACTAAATACATTTTCTCACAAGGTACATTTATAGTTTTAACTAGGAAATTTCCCCTTAATATAATTTCATTAAAAAAAAAAACTTTTCTACTGATTTTTTTTCTTTTCTTTCTTTCCTTTATATTTTTATTTATTTATTTTTGGTACTGGGTATTCTACCTCTCAGCTATACCCCTCACCCTATTTAATTTTAATTTTTTTTATGGTACTGGGGATTGAACCCAGAGGCAGTCTACCTTCAAGCTACATCCCCAGCCCTATTTTATTTCTTATTTGGAAACAGGGCCTCACTAGGTTGATGAGAGTCTCACTACTTGCTGAGGCTATCCTTGAACCTGTGATCCTCCTGTCTCAGCCTCCCAAGTACTAGGATTACATGCATGAGCCACCACTTCCGGCCTTTATTTTTTTAATTTTGAGATAGGGTCTCACTAAGTTGCTGAGGCTGGTTGCAAACCTGTGATCCTCCTGTCTCAGCCTCCTAAGTACTGGGATTACAGGTATGCATCACCATGCCTGGCCTCTTTTTTCTTTCTTTCTTTTTTTTTTGAGCCCAGGAGTATTCTACCTCGGAGCTACACCTCCAGCCCCCTCTTTTTTTAAACAAGGTCTTATTAAGTTGCGGAGGCTGGCCTTGAACCTGTGATGTTTCGGTATTAGCCTCTCAAGTACTTGGATTACAACTGTGCACCACCAGGTCTGGCTCCTACTGATATAATTTGGTATTATTTCTATTCATTATAGAAAAGGTCACAAATACAAACAAATATAGCAAAGGTTAAATCAGCCCAGATCCCACTACTGTTGAATTTTCCTTTCCAACGTGTCTGTGTCTTTTCTTGCTGCACCTCGCCCCCCATTCCACATGTATGAACAGACCTCTAGGACAAGCAATTAGAACAGTCTCTTGCGGGGCCTATAGCTCTGCATCTTGTTTCATGGCTCCAGTTTTAGGAGCTCACAGTTGCTGCTTGGCTGTCTGCGCTAATTGCTTGCATAGCATCTTTTTGACCTGGGTGGTGGACAGCAAGAGGCTTCCCTGGTACTACGACCACCCACCAAAGGCACAGTGTCGATCTGTGACTCCAGGGTGAGGGGACTCTACCATGGGGTTAAAAATATGCTTGCATGCTCCCACAGCCGGACAAAAATTACAGTAACAAAGTAGTGGTCCTGCAGGTTCCTTCTTTTTTTTTTTTTTTTGCGGTACTGGGGATTGAACTCAGGGGCATTCTACCTCCGAGCTATACCCCCAGCCCTATTATTTTTATTCTTTATTTTGAAACCAAGTCTCACTAAGTTGCGGAGTGCCTCACTAGATAGCTGAGGCTGGCCGCGAACCCGGATCCTCCAGTCTCAGCCTCCCGAATGCTGGGATTACAAGCGTGCGCCACCACGCCCGGCTCTGCAAGTTCCTTCTTATAGTCCTGTAATGCTCCTACTCTTTGAAAACAAAATACCGAAGCCCTAACATGCAACGTGGACCCAAGTAAACTGCAGCCATGTCTACAGGTGCTGCGGAAATACTAGCAAATATACGTCAAAATGTACACATTTTACGTTTTGACTGCAGGGGAGCCTATTTTGAAATTGCACGGACTCTTAGGACAAAGATGAAGAAGCCAACTTTCCTGGCGTCTGTAGTTTATTCTGTTTGATCTTTTGACGCCATCCTTTCTCGTCTCTCGGGAGGAAGGGTTGTTAATGCATGACTTTTCATTTCTGGGCTATCTTGAATTGACTCCGGTGCTGGTCTGCACCACACGGCTGTCCAGCTGCAGCTGGGGACAGGTTGACACCGCACACAAAACTACAAAGCGCCCAGGAAGGGCCCAGGCTGTGAGCTGGAGCCTCTCTTCTGGTCCACACCGCCTCTGCTTAATGGAGCAATCGCTCATACGTCTCAGTGGACAGAATCAAAGGGTGATCTGAATTTCTTCCGGGCAATTTCTCCTTTTGTTTTTCTTAATTCATGAGTATTAATATTCTTTAATGAGGATTTTTTTTATTTTGAGATTTTTCCTGTTTGTTTGTTAGGAGGAGGGGGCCTCCTTCCCTCCTTTCTAGGAGCATTAGTGAACAGCTCAAAGTAATGAAATATGCACAAAGTGTATTAGCAACTTTTTATAAAGAAAGAGGAGGAGCGGGCTGGGTGCGTACTTTAATGACAGTGGGTATTGCTGTAATTCTAAGGTTCTGGTGGCGCATCAGCATAGTCCGGTGATTATAACGTCAGTTTGATGCCCCGTCTTGCCATCTATTGTCTCTCTCGAGGCAGACTTGATGTGTGACATGACTCTTAGCAACTCCAGCTTCTCCACTGAGGGGAGAGGACGGGGAGAAGGCTCTGAGGAGAGGCGACAGGGTGCGGGCTCTGTGTCTGCTAATGAGTCAGCACCAGGCTACACGCTTTAGGTGCATTCTCTCATTTAATTCTCACACAAATCTTTTGAAGTCGCTGCTCTTATATCCCTACTCCTCAGAAAAGGAAACTGGTTCTGAGCATTAAATCTTGCTCCAGGCTAGGTGTGGAGGCTCAGGCTTGTAATCCCAGTACTTGGGAGGCTGGTACAGGAGGACCACGGGGTTGAGGCCAGCCTCGGCAACTTAGTGAAACACTGTTTCAAAATGAAAATAGAAAGGGCTGGGGTGTGGCTTGGTAGAATGCCCCTGGGTTCAATCCCTAGTACCAAAACAAACAAAAAAAAAAACAACACATTTTGCTCACAGTCACATAGCTGGTAAGAGGGATGGAGAAGGTGTCTCCCTCCACAGCTTTAACGATTACGTGCTGAGATACCACCACTCCTTAAAATACATCTGAGAAGAAGTTTTCATACTCTGATGGATATTAGGTTTCTACAGGCAAAAATTTTTGTCAAAAAATTTGCAGAAGAGTGAAGAGTTATTAATAAAAATACCAAATGTGAGAAACGACCCTGGCCCTCAGCGTGTTTTCACAAGGTAAGCCTGGAAAGGTTGGAAGAGTTAAAGCTACCGGCGATTCTTCCACAGAGGCAGGACAGTCTCTATGGCCGTGCTACACCTCCATCGGGGCTGCGGGCTCAGCCCAGCGGGTCCTAAGGCCTTTGCCTGACCTCGGGGAGCCCCGGCGTCCAGGTGAGTGAACACCGAGGGCGTCTCCAGAGAATTTATGAAATTCGTCCACGGAGATCGTGGTCCCCCTGGTCGCACAGAACAGGTGTCGGCGGCTGGCCTCTGCACGTCTGCAGGTGCATGGTCCTGGGATGCTAATTCTTTTTTTTTTTTTTTTGCAGTACTGGGGATGGAACCTGGCAGCATTCTACCTCCGAGCTACACCCCCAGCCCTAGTTTTTCTATTCTTTATTTTTTTTTGAAACAGGGTCTCACTAAGTTGCAGAGAGCCTCACGAAGTCGTTGAGGTTGGCCGCGAACTCGGATCCTCCAGTCTCAGCTTCCCAAAAGCTGAGATTACAAGCATGCGCCACCACGCCCGGCTCTGGGATGCTAATTCTAAGACCTGTTCTACTTCCCACAAATGTGTCTTTCCTATCAGAAAACTCCTAAGTTATAACAATGTGCTATTTTTGGACTCTCTGACTCCCTCTAACAAGGCTAAGCATTTAGTTTATGCTGTCACTTAGTCAGAAATGCCCCAACTCTCAAACAGGAACACACAGTACAAACTAACATAGGATGCGAACAGGGAAATGCTGACACTCCAGAGCACAACCGTGTATGGCTCAGCACACAGAAGGCGAGCGGCTCAGCCTGCATTGCTGCACCAAACCAACAGTCCTGCTGCAGACGGCAGGGGAACAGAGACAGCCTGAGGATCCCACTCCACAGACAGTGCGTGGGCGCTTCTTGGGACAGGACTGCTTGGTGGTCACTAGAGAACGCAAAGGAAATTAAAACACAGCTGCCCTCTGCAAGGAGCCAACACGCCGACTGAGCAAACGGGGAACCATGGGTGCCACCGTCTTATGTCACCAGGCCCACAACTGCCGCCGAGCGCCTAGAGGAAGACGTGTCACTGAGAGTGTCCGGTCGTGAGGGCGACGATCTCCCAGGGGGGCCTGAGCTATGATCGCAGCCATGGAGAGAGAAGGGAGTGAGCCCAGAGGAAGCCCAAGTCCAGAGCCAGGGGCCCGAGCTAGGCCAACAGCAGAGGACCTAGAAGCCGAGGGCCCCTGACCACTGCCGATCTAATAGTGGTGTGTGTGTTCTGACATTTCATGTAAATGAGCAACTTCACCCAGGAAAATGGAGTTCTGGGAAGGCTTCCTGGAGGAGGCCGGGCCCGAAGGGCAGAGGGGCCGGTGTAGACCTGTGAGCCTGGCTGGTCTGGGTGCTCCCCTGTGCTCCCTAGCATTGTGAGGTCCTCTGAGGAGGGTGAGGATGAGGAGGAGAGGCATCATACTGTCAGCAGCCACTGATCCTCCAGAAGATGAACTTCCGGCAGCTCCCTGTGCTCAGGGGGCCAGCAGAACTCCGTTGGGAGTGGTGTGCTTGGATTTTCCCTTTAGAGAGACCACCCGATGGGTGGTATTGAAGGTAGACAGAGGACGCAAGGAGTCCACAGCGCATCCGCTCACCAGTGACTTTTGGGCCCCGGGGGTCCAGAGCCCAGACAAGCCAGCCTAGCCACGGTCCACACCTGCCTACCTTCAATCCTTGCGGGTTCCACTCAGAGCCTGAGTAGGGAAGGGAAGCAGAGTCTCAAGGCAGGGTCAGAGATGTTGACGAGTAGCTAGCTGAAGGTAGAAAGCGAGAGGACAGGACAGGACGGGAAGATGCTCTGTTTGACACCTGATACCAGTGGTGCCTGTGCTTGCCTTTTCTGATTTACATTTATATTGTGGAAACCGGCAACATCTGGAATAAGTCAGCATTACATTTTCTGTTAGGAAATATCTAAAGCCAACATACCAAACCCTTTAGTTTTAAAAAATAAAAGTGGTAGGAACTTTTTTTTTTTTTTGCATTCCGACATGACGGAAACAGCGCATTTGTACATTGTTTGGTGCAATTAATTTGAAAATTTAATTTTGCCACATATAAACCTGCTCAGCTATAAACAAACTATCCTAGAGATTAGATCAAATACTAAACTTTTCTCATTAAGTAGCTGAGGCTGGCCGCGAACCTCCCAAGCCCTGGGATTTCAAGCCATGCCCAGCTTCAAATACTTAATTTATTGCCTGTATGCTAAAGTAAATCCTGACATCATATGTTAGACAAAAGGAAAAACAAGTTTTATGACTTTATTGAGATATAAATTATTTACCATAGAAATCACCCCTTCAAAGAGTACAATTCCAAGGCTGTAGTATATTTACAGAGTCATGCAGCCGTCACCACAATCTAATTTTAGAACATTTTCTTCACCCCAAAGTGAAACTTCATATCCGTTAGCAATCATTCCCAGCCCCCACTCCCCCCAGCAGCCCTCTCTATCTCCACGGATTTGCCAATTGTGTATATTTCACCTAAATGGAATGCTAGAACATGGGGCCTAAGAAGGACTATTGCATTGTGATTTTAGTAACTACATGTTATTCATAATAAATGTTTTATGCTACAACTTAAACTGTTGTTCCTACTGAGAAGCAGCAGGGAGAAGTCAGCTACCTACACTATGGCCTGGAATCCAGGTTCTTGTGTGACCTGAGCGGAGGCCCTGCTTGCTCCGCACGAGCCGTGCAGATCCACTCCGTGCGTTCCGTGCGTTAGAAACGCATCAACCTCTGTTGGTTCACAGTCACATGCTTCCTGACAAACCCTGAGTCTATTTTGTGAAGATTGGCCAGTTATGTCGATTCAAAGTACATTTACACACACACACACACACACACAACTTGATCACACACACACACACACACACTAAGCTCAAACTGTCTACATGCTTATAAAACGAAAGGACTGAAAAAATCTTAAAGATTTAAAAAATAATTAAAACAATGAAAAGGAGCCAAAAGAGTAATAGACAAAATCAAGCAGGTCAAAATGTTATCTTTACAGAAAATGTGTCTTTGGTCATGATAACTCATCAGTAATATTCATATACATACATACACAATTCCATAAAAATGTGTGGAATAAAATTTTCGAATAAACTTTACATGAAAAACTACACTTTTTTCCATTAGGAATTTTCAAACCCTGTAAGAGAAATAAAAATGTCTATAAATGTCTATGATCTTACTTTTATTATAAAAAGTTCCTCTATGTATAAAAAAGAAGATCCTACAAAGATGTTTACAGCAGTTATCTCTGGGCAAAGGAAATTTGGGCCATTTTCATTTCCTTTTTTTTTTTTCTGGCACTAGGAATTAAATCCAGCGGCAATCTACCTCCAAGCTACACTTCCAGCCCTATTTTTATTTTTTTTATCTTGAAACAGAGTCTCACTAAGTTGATGAGAGCTTTGGTAAGTTGCTGAGGCTGGCTTCAAACCTTCAGCCCTCCTGTCTCAGCCTCCCAAGTACTAGGCATATTATTACTTTCTTAAAGTTCAAAAAGGCCGGGCGTGGTGGCGCACGCTTGTAATCCCAGCATTCGGGAGGCTGAGACCGGAGGATCCGGGTTCGCGGCCAGCCTCAGCTACTTAGTGAGGCACTCCACAACTTAGTGAGACCCGGTTTCAAAATAAAGAATACAAAATAGGGCTGGGGGTGTAGCTCGGAGGTAGACCACCCCTGAGTCCAATCCCTAGTACCGCAAAAAAAAAAAAAAAAAAAAAAAAGTTCAAAAAGTTCTACAATGCACATGCTTTATTCTTGTGTGAGAAGGAAATTCTCCTTTTTTTTTTTCTAAGAGAAACTCTTAACAAATGGCTTTTTTGTCTTTCCTCACATTTTGTGTTTCCTTCTCACTGGTAATGTATAGTGTGTGGTTTTAAGAGATGAATTTGTCACAGTGTCATGGCTTGGATCTGAAATGTCCCCAAACTCTTCCATGTTAACCAACACAGCCACATTCGAGGGAGGGGCATGGTCGGAGATAACTCCCTGGGGGCGTGGCCAGCGCCAGTGTCTTTTCTGGGGAGGCCTCCTGCAGAATTTCTCTCTCTCACCCTCCCTCTCCAATTCCTCTGCTGCCTGCCAGGAACTCCACGGCTGTGATCTGGCCTAATATCACTGAAGTCTCCAGAACTGTAAGCAATTGTGTGTGTCAAGTGTTTGGGTCACAGAGGTAAAAAAAAATGCTGACCAAGACGTGCTAGTAAAATGTTTTCTAGAGCTTTTATGATTAAAGTCTAAACATTCCCAAGGGTAAGAGGGATTTTTTGTTTGTTTGTTTTGGTTGGGTTTTTTTTTGTGTGTGTGTGGCACTGAGGATTGAACCCAGGGGCATTCTACCTCCAAGCTACATCTCCAGCCCTATTTTTTATTCTTTATTTTGAAACAGGGTCTCACTAATTTGCAGAGAGCCTCAATAAGTAGCTGAGGTCTGTTGCAAACCTGGATCCTCCTGCCTCAGCTTCCCAAGTGCTGGGATTACAAGTGTGAACCACCACACCTGGCATGGGAAAGAGGTTTTGAAGTCACTTCCTACCTACCTTCTGTTGAAGAAGGAAACAGCTCCCCCAACTGAGGCCTTTCACAGTGCCCCAGGCTGGGCACCTCTGCTCAGGCTTAGATGATCTCTCACCACCTCGGGAGAGGGGGGGACAATGGCCAGGTTGCAGCCCAGAGCACACCTGAACCATGCTGCAAACTGGTAGGCACAAAAGGTTGGCTTTTAGTTTAGAAAATAGTCGTGGACACAGGTAATGAGGACCTTTGCTTCTCTCTACAGTCCTTTTTGTCTCCACTTAAACTAAGATTTTCACAATATGAAATTTTCATGGAAACTGTCTTCAGCATAATAGGTACGAGTAATTTATCTGATAAAAGAATGTCAACAGCAAGTACAGTATAATTTGCGTGGTGACAAATTGTACCTGTCCTTCCCAGGAAGAAAGGACACTGCTGTGCGTGGAATGGATTGGGGTAGGGTCAAGGATAAGCACTTGTGTTTCATATGCAGCTCCCAGAAACATCACTCTGTCCTTTCAGAAGGGAGACGCAAATTATACCTAATAAAGTTATTATAAATAATTGCTGCCTCTCCTCTCCCGCATATTCTGTGAGTTTGGAATAGGAGAAGAGGCAGTTATGAATGAGACACCTATAAATTATGAATTAGGAGACGTCTAATAGAGCGCTCCTAATTTTCACTCAAGTCAGAGAAGTATTTTCAAAGATGAATCGTATCAGTTATGGGATGTGAGGTCAAGTCGACTCAGAGCGTTAAGCAGCAGGGGCGAGAAACACTGCATCCAGCAGGTCCTGGAGACCCCGCCCAGCACCTGCGGAGGCTGGGGGAGTGGTGCAGAGAGGCAAGCGAGGCAGTGTTTGTTTTCTGCAGGATGATGACTGACCAGATGAGAGACCGAGGTGTCATGGGGGAAAAGTTACCTGCAGTATAACGGGTAGAAATGCTCAGTGCAACAGGGGGACTCATTCCAACACGACCCCTCTACAGTCCTAGTGCTGATTGGCCCTGAGCCACGGCGTGGAGGTACAAGTAGGGCTGACCAAGCATGCAGCACTCCTGGGCAAGAGGAGCCGGCCAGCAGGGAGTGGCCAAGGGCCCGCTGCCTATGGACATGCTCGTAGCACTACTGCTCCAGGAGGGAGGAGGGCAGGTGCCCGGAAGCCTTCACCAGGAGTGGTGTTAGCCCATCCTGAGTCGGGTGGCCTGACCCTCTGTGTAAGGCTGGCTCTGAGAATGGGAGCATTGTTTCCAATAGCTCCATGCAGCTCTCATGCTTCTGGTGGGCGGGCAGCAGGCCCATGCGAGAGGCAGGACCAGGAGGGGGGCAGGTCACAGGCTGCTGCTTCTAAGACGTTGGTCTCAGCACTGGAGGTGAGCCCGGGTTGGCATTAGCTGAAGGAGTGAGACTTGGGGACAGAGCAAGGCAGGCAGCTGAGGGTCGGTGCAGAGAAGAGCCCGGGCAGCAGGACTGGAGGGAGCAGGTCATCTGCACTCGCCCACTGAGGCTCCTGCCACAGGCTGCCTTACAGATGGGATGCAGAGACCCGTAGAAACTGGACCAGAGGTTGGGAGCTGGACTCCCATCCAGAAGGATGAACGCAGTTCTAGAAATGGTGGTCTAGAAAAAGGTGGGGGAAGCGGGGCCGGTGTTGTCCAATGGAACAGAGCTTCAGTCTTGCAAGATGAGGAAGTGGTAGAGGTCGGCTACACAGCAGTGGACTGCAGTCACCAGGCCCTCACTGAACACTTGGAGTAGTCAGGAGGGACAATCTCGTGCGACATATTTTGACACTCACACTCGCCTGCTCACAGAGGGGGACACAGACCCAAGCCTGACCCAGGTCATTTGTTCTGGCAGCAGTTCAGCTTCTGCCGACCGGTGCCTTGGGTCTCCACTACCACCTCAGAGTGAAATTTCTCAGACCATGCAAGTCAGGTCTTGGCCTCTTCCAATTTTGTCACTTTTTCATAAAAGCATGATAAACTTTGATGAAAATCACATAGAAATTGCTTACTAAGTGCCCTATAGCAAAACTGTCACCCACAGATATCTTCTATAGCAAAACTGTAAAGAAGGATGGGGGCTAGGAGCCATCCTGTGTGTCCCTGCCGGGACAGAGTCTCCAGAGGCAGTGTCGGGCATTGGACCTGCAGGCGCGTCTGTCTGGCATCGGCCTGTCTATTCCCTCTGATTATAGGAGAGGCCCTCTGTGATCCCTCAGTGCAAAATACCCGGAGGACCCCAAACGCACCTAAAGCTTTTAGGAGGTGTTGCGTGTGACAAGACTACAGATGTACTTCCCATCTTCATGGGTTTTCCTAGTTTGAGCACATCATGTAAGAGGAATCATACAATACGTGGCCTTTTGTGATTGGTGTATTTCACGTAGCACAATGTTTTCAGTTCCTTTTTATTACACCAAATGATATTCCACTGAATGGATAGATCACAATTTGTCCATTCAGTAGTTGACAAACATCTGGGCTGTTTCCACCTTTCAGCTATGAACAGTGCTGCCGTGAACACTCATATGCAAGTTTTTGGATGTTTTTAGGAGTGGAATCCTGGATCAAATGGTAATGCCATGCTCAATTTTTTTTTTTTTTTTTTGTGTGTGTGTGTGTGTGTGTGTGTGTGTGTGTGTGTGTGTGTGGTATCGGGAATTGAACCCAGCAGCATTCTACCTCGGAGCCCCAGCCCTTTAAAAATTTTTTTGTTTGTTTTTAAACAGGGTCTCACTAGGTTGCTATCCTCCAACCTGTGATCCTCCAGTGTCAGCCTCCCAAGCACTGGTATTACAGGCATGTACCACTATGCCAGGCTGCCATGTTTAATTTTTTGAGGAAATGTCAGACCATTTTCCACAGTGGCCGCAAGGTTCACTCAGTCCTCTTATAAGTAGGCTACTTGTGTCTGCTCTACCAGAGTTGTGGACACATTCAGGCAAGGCGCAGTTCCACTGGAGTGACGTCACAACATCAGCACACATTTGTGGTGTCTAGCAAGTCCTGTGTGTGCACTTTTATCTCTCAAGCACTGTGTCTGCATTTTTAAAAATTTCACACCACATGGGGCTTTGCACATAATCCCAGCTCAAGATATCCATTTGACAGATTGTTCCGAGTGTTCAAGGATGTTGCTCACCTGCTTGTCTTTGGCCCAAGCTGCTGAGACGCACGAGTTGTGGGGAGGAAGGTGGAGTCTCGTTTGGTCAAAGATGGCATATCGGAGGGTACCTCAGCCTCCATCCATCCACAAAGCCAACTTGCGGGAGCGTAAAGGCATGGGTTGAGGGGCACAGATCTGCCAGGGAGAGGAGAGTGGGCGAGGACAAGCAGCACCAACATTTTGAAAGATGCAGAGAGAACAGGCCATGAGTGGGGATGACTTGGCAGTACTGGGAAGCCTGAGTTCCAAGCCAGGGCCAAGGAACGCCAAGATGCAACCGAGTGCAGACCACAGAACTCCCAGGAGGCGGGAGTCAGAGGCACCGGGCACCCTTCAAAATGGGGGTGAAAATGCTATCTATTTTATCAAGCCAACTCCTCTAGTGAGGGGACGGGTTAATCCCAGTGTGAAGCTCCAGAGCCTTCTACTGCAAGTCTCCACAAACCGGCTGGTTTAAGACACTCAAACGTGTTCCCTAAAAGTCCTAGAGCAGAGCCAAGCTCCTTGCACAGGCGCCAATGGAGGGCTCTCCCTGCCCCTCCCAGCTTCCAGTGGCTCCAGGTGTTCCTTGGCCTGAGGCGCGCCAAACTCACAGCTGTCTCCTCTGGGTGCCTCTTATAAGGACACATATTAAATTTAGAGGGATGATCACATGTTGAGATCCTTAACCAGATCTCAAAGACCATTTTCCCAGTGAAGGTCACATTCAAGGTCGCCGGGGTCTGAATGTGTCCATGTCCTTTTGGGGCCACCATTCAACCCCTTATGAATTCCACGGGCGTAAATCATTGTTATTTTTATGAAATTAATTTCTTGGAGACAAGTAGAGCTGTAGAGAATACCATGAAGGTATAGACAACACCCACCCCCAACCTGCCACCCCCACCCAGTGCTAGGGTTGGACCCAGGGCCAAGCACCCTGATCCTGAGCCACATACACCCCCAGCCCAGCAACACCCTTCCCAAAGCCATGGTCGGCAGTTTGGACAGAAACACTGAAGGCAGGGGAGGCAAATCCATATCTGCACGTCTATGGTCGGAACGCCCCCCAGATTCACTAGTTGACACTCAGTCAATCGCTAGTGATAGAATTCAGAGGTGGGAGATCGAGGAGGTGGTTAAGGGCAGAGCCCCTCACGGAAGGGCCTAAGGGACAAGTTCAGTCTCCCTCTGCCCCAGCCTTGGGGGCCAGCCTTCACCCCAGCCTTGGGGGCCAGCCTTCACCCCTCTGTCCTCTTCGTCCTTCCTGCCACGGAAGGATGCAGCAAGGAGACCCAACACCAAATGCTGGTGCCTTCATCTTGAACTTCCCAGCCCCAGAATGGTGAGAAATGCGTTCCCGTTGCTTATGAATTACCCAACCCATGGTATTCTGCAGGACACCCAAAGACAGTTCCTGCTAACATGGCCAGGCACAGGCCCACACACCTTGGACGTGGGCTGCAGGGAAGGCCGGGTGGCGCCCTGTGGCTGCACAGCAGTGGGTGCACCAAAGGCCTCCGACAGCGACAGCGGTGCTCCTGCTACTGAGTGCAGCCAGCAGACACAGCCTGAACCGACGGCCGCTTTGTTAGGGAGTCCACTGGGCAAGATGGACAGGGGTGGCTGGGCGAGGGAGCGGGCGACGACCGTGGTTAATGGGACCTTCCTCTCCTGAGCCTTCATGGGACGCCAGCATTCCCCTGCGGGAGGGCCGCCCTCGGCCTCCCCAGCCCGGGTTTCCAGTGTGTTTCTTCCAAATCCTGACTACACAGCACTATGCAGGATGGACACAGAAGCCACGGCCGGCTCTCCTCAGGTAAAGTGAACACAGGAGCCCACTCCTGGGGCTCTGCTCTCTGGAGGACTTGCCGTCGGCGCTGACCTTTGGGACACTCCCTGCAGCACTGCAGACGCCACCTCCGTATGCTGCCAGCACAGGGCCAAGGGCCTCTGTAAGCACGGCCACCGTTGTGAGGAGTATCCACAGGCGCAGGCCGGGCGTGAGTGTCTGAGCTACTTGCTCAACAACACAGTTGTGACTTTAGGATCAACCGTAGCCCAATCTGCCACCATCTCCCTGCATGCGATGATGGCTGCTGCTGTGGACACCCCACTTTGACTTGAGAGGACCACTTGTACTTTGTGACGGGCATCTTGTGTCTCGAGGGAGCGGTCTCCTAAGGCCACAGGTGGTTCCTCGGATGAGCAGTTGAAGTCGGCACAGTGGCACAGGCCTGCAATCCCAGCAACTTGGGAGGCTGAGGCAGGAGGATTGCTAGTTCCAGGCCAGACTGGGAAACTTAGTGAGGCCCTGTCTCAAAAGAAAAAAATAAAAAAGAGCTGGGGAATCAGAATGGCAATCATTAAGAAGTCAAATAACAATCAATGTTGGTGAGGATGTGGGGAAATAGGAACTCTTCTACACTGTTGGTGGGATTGCAGATTAGTGCAGCCACTATGGAGATCAGAGTAGAGATTCCTGAGAAAACTGGGAATGGATCCACCATATGATCCAGCTATACCAGTCCTGGGTATCTTTCCAAAGAGGCTGAAAACAGAAAACTACAGTAATATATACTTACCCATGTTCATAGCAGCACAATTCACAATAGCTAAATTAGGGAACCAACCTAGGTGTCCATCAACAGATGAATGGATCACAAAACTACGGGAAACACACACACAATGGAATTCTACTCAGCAATAAAGAAGAATAAAGCACCGGGTGTGGTGGCGTACGCTTGTAATCCCAGCATTTGGGAGGCTGAGACCAGAGGATGCGGGTTCGCGGCCAGCCTCAGCTACCTAGTGAGGCACTCCGCAACTTAGTGAGACCCTGTTTCAAAATAAAGAATAAAAAATAGGGCTGGGGGTATAGCTCGGAGGTAGAATGCCCCTGAGTTCAATCCCCAGTACTGCAAAAAAAGAAGAAGAAGAAGAAGAAGGAGGAGGAGGAGGAGGAGGAGGAGGAGGAGGTGGTGGCGGCGGCCAGGTGTGGTGGCTCACGCTTGTAATCCCAGTACTTGGGAGGCCCAGACAGGAGGATCCAGGTTCACAGCCACTCTCAGCTACTTAGTGAGGCCTTCTGCAACTTAGTGAGACCCTGTTTCAAAATAGAGAACAAAAAATAGGACTGGGGGTGTAGCTCGGAGGTAGAATGCCCCTGGGTTCAATCCCTAGTACTACAAAAAACAAACACACAAAACAAAAACAAAAACTTCCGGGCGTGGTGGCGCACGCTTGTAATCCCAGCATTTCGGAGGCTGAGACCAGAGGATTGGGGTTCACAGCCAACCTCAGCTACCTAGTGAGGCACTCTGAAACTTAGTGAGATCCTGTTTCAAAATAAAGAATAAAAAATAGGGCTGGGGGTATAGCTCGAGGTAGAATGCCCCTGCCTGAGTTCAATCCCCAGTACTGAAAGAAAAAAAAAAAAAAAAAAAACTAAAAAAGAAGAAAATAATATCATTTGCAAGAAAATGATGGAAGGACCTGGAGAACATTATGTTAAGTGAGATTAGCCAGTCACAAAAAGAGAAGGGGCATATGTTTTCTTTAATATGCTCAAGCTACCGGGTTTGTGGCCAGCCTCAGCTACCTAGTGAGGCACTCCACAACTTAGTGAGACCCTATTTCAAAATAAAGAATAAAAAATAGGGCTGGGGGTATAGCTCGGAGGTAGAATGCCCCTGAGTTCAATCCCCAGTACCGCAAAAAAAAAAAAAAAAAAAAAAAAAAAAAAAAAAAAAAAAAAAAAAAAAAAAAAAAAAAAAAAAAAAAAAAAAAAAAAAAAAAAAAAAAAAAAAAAAAAAA